>JAVJIF010009232.1:0-148983 GCA_038442645.1 Agave tequilana | reverse complement strand
TGCTTTTGCGATTCTTCCGTAGTAGCAAAGTGGCTATACGGTCGTATCCACAAGGACGGGAGGCGATAGAAGCTTTACCGGTTGATTCACGTTTATGTTAAAGTTCTTCAAAGTTTTAAAGAATAAAAAAGAAAAGAAAGTAAAGAATGAAAGAGAAGTACGGTGAAAAACGAAGAAGTGGGAAACATTGAAATGAATGTCTTTGTGATTTTTGTTGTATTTCTAAAATAAGTGGAAAATAAAGAAAGCTCACGGCACTAACTACTAATGACTCCACCAACACGCTAACCTCTTAGTGATAGTTGCCTCACACGTATCATTGGCCATCACTAGTCCTTGGTTCAAGAGCGTTCAAAGCATGACTCATATGTAACTCATCACAACCCAACACAACAAAACAAGTTCAAGCTACACTTAGATCATCAAAACCCATAAGAGCAAGCATGAAGTAAAGTAGTATTAGCTTGTTAGTGGTTAGGAAGTTAGAGTGTTAGATCCATCATCATGAGCCATCAATGGCTCTTGCAAGAGCAAGGCCAAAGTGAGGCTATTAGATTTCATGTGGATTATCATAAAGAAGTAAGACTAGTTAGATGGTTAGTAGTTAGAGCCATAAGGGAAAAACTAGCTACACATGTAAAAGAGATTGGAGAGAAGTAAACATAGAGAGGTAAAGAGAGCACTTTCATAGATTGTCACCTTCTATTACAAGCACTCTTGCATTCCAAGCATGAACCACTCTCTCTCCCTAATACAAGATCTAAAATGGAAAATACAATGGAGGAGGAAGAACTAAAACTATACTATCCTAACCTACAACATGAAAATAAAACTACTCCTAAACTTGCCTCTACTCTGCATTCTCCTCAGTCAAGAACTCCCAGGGGGGTTTTATAGCTTCAGAGGAACGGGGGACGCAGGGGACAAGAAGTGACCGCAAACGGCGCACGTGGCTCCGCCGTATTGCCGCGGAAACGCGGCAAAAGCCGCGTTTCCGCGGCAATACCTTTGCGGCGCGCGCGGCGCCGCCTGTCGTGCGTTGTCTGGTTGTCGCCCTGTCGGATAAAGTTGCCGTTTTCTGGTTTTTGCGCCCCTGGTTTTGACAGAACCAGCTCTTTAGGTCAATAGCTATTTTAATACCCCTTAATCACCAAATAAATGGTGATTTGGGTCTTCTTCTTCATGTGAACACCATTGACCTAGGATCAAGCAAGCAAGTATTATTAGCATAATTTATTTATCAAATAAATGTGAGATGTGATGAAAATTATGCAAAATTAGAGACTAATCACACCCCCACACTTATCTTTTGCTCGTCCCGAGCAAAAACAGACTAAGAAAATTATTACACCACTTTTCGCAGGTGACGCGATTGCACTGAGCATGTGCAACAAGCCGTTAAACCTCTAAGTTCCCCTTAGAGGAGGAGTTTTGTCTCCTGAGGGTTTTCAGCGGATTACCCCACAAAATCCATAAAGAAAGAAATCAAATGTTAGTATTTTGAAAACACATTTTTGAAATAGAGAAAAGTGTTGAAGTATTTTTGTGAAAATATAAGTGATCTAAGGTCATAGGTTAACCAGAAATTGTTCTTTCTTAAACTAAGTCAAAATGCAAAAAATCTTGTTATAAATTAAATGTAAGAATTTAAAATTGAATTGACTCTTTGATCTTTCATAAAACTCTTAGAAAATATGCACTTTGTGAACTGTGAAGATTTTTGGGATATCGACTCTAACTTTCATGCCATATATATATATATATTTATTTTTTTTTTTTTTTTTTTCTTTTTTTTTCTTCCATTAGTTTTCTTAGGCTTTCTTATTTACCCAGGTAATGAGCCTTTAGCCGGTGACTCCCAAACCAGATGGTCTTAGGGCACCAGATGAGAAAACATCCCCGGACTTAAGGACTCGAGTAAACAAGGCCACAAAACTAAAGGGGATTATTTCATTTTTATCCACCATTTTAGGTGTGAATAATCATGCTTCCTGAGCATAATTACCCAACTTCAATAAGTGGTTTTTTTTATAATAATATTTTTTTTTTATATATAAATATTTATGGCATTTCAGTCTTTGTTTCAATCCCAAAATTGTGTAAGTGTGGAGTGCATAAATCTAAGGCAAAAATTCAAGATCAAATTATCTTTTCAATCTTATTTTCTTATCCAAAAAATTTAAACATGATCTATTATTTTGACTCGGTTTAAAATTTCATAATTTTAGGTCTTCCTAATTCCTAAGATAATCTTAATTTTCTTAAAAATGGATCAAAACTATTTCTCTTGTTTCAAAAGTTTTGTAAAAAGAAAAGAAAAGAGTTTTTATATAAAAAGATTTTTTTTTTAATTTATTTATTTATTTTTTTTTTTTAAAAGAAGTATAAAACTAACTATGTTAGTAAACCCTAAAAAAAAGAAGTATAAAACTAACTATGTTAGTAAACCCTCCCCCACACTTATCTCACGCATTGTCCTCAATGCATCGTGAATGTGTAAATACATGAAACAAATAGAGAGGGAAGGAAGATTACCTCAAGGGGGGCTCTGGTGGTGGTCGGATTGGGCCAAGCGTTGCGACCCATCAAGATATTGTGGATCTTGCAGAAATCCACCAATGACCCTCTGATATGACCCCAGAAATGAATGATGGATTGAATGGTCTTATTGAAAAAATTATCCCCATCTAATTTTAAATTTTCAAAATAATTACTGAGTCATTTTTGTCAACATTCTTGTCCAACAATGAAGTGTGATTTTGGAAGATGATGGATTTAGACTCCAAGGGATCAGGAACAAAAACCGATACCGACTCGGGAAGTTGACTCAGATCAAGTCGAGAGTCAACAATGAGAGTCGAAATTGGTTCAAAAACAGGGTCCCAACCAAAGAATTGATATTCACACACTTTCATTTCCCCATGAATGAAGTGTGATCATGAGAGATTGGTGATTCCATTTCACGGTGTACTGGTACAGGATTCAACGTTGACTCCAGAATAGAGAAAAAATCTGGTAAAGATACCGGGTCATTATTGAATTAAAAAGCGAAATAGAATTACTAACATGAGGTTCGGGATCACATTCATGTTTAATTTCAATTTCAGGAAAGGGATAACTTGCCAAAATGTCCAGGTGACTTTCATAACTTGGAGATTGGTCAAGTTCAAATGTATGTTCTGAAATTGAAGTTGGATTTCCAAAATGACATGATTCATGCCAATCAGTGGAGTTAGAGGTATAAGAATTGGTCAATGGTTGACAAGAAAGACTTTCCTCGCTCTCATTGATCAGATCGTTCATTATTGAGTCTAACCTACTGACAGACTGGGTAACAGAATGTTGAGTTTGAATCATGTCTACTTCCATACTTTTTGTAATTGGTTTTTCTTGAAAAGATGAGTATGGAAGTTGATTTTGGAAATTGTGGTGAAATGTGAGTCCATCAGATATTGCGGTGGCTGCTCAGACTCACGCAAGGGTTCCATACTCAAGTCCAGTATTGAGGTTTGTTCATTTGGAATGGTGAGACTGGATAAGATGAGTAGGTCTCTTGAAAATTTTGAGAGGATAAGTCCAACATGTTTTGCATTCTTTCACAACAGACTTCCAAACGCTTTTCTAGTTCAGATTCTTCGTCAATTGGATGCTCTAGAAAAGGAGGATGTGGAGTTTGATGTGGGAAGGATTGTGAATTGAGCAAATTTTGCATTAGTTGTAGGGACTCTTTCATACTCCTTTCTAATGATGATTTTTCTTCAATTGGTGGTTCAGGAAAAGGAGTATATGAATCAAAATTGGGGAATGAATATTGTGAAAATTGTGGACAAGATGGTTGAAAATTTAACTCGGGGTAGGTGAATCCCCATGAACTCTGTGAAGAGTTGAAATTATTTTGAAAATTAGGATCATATGGTTGGGGATATGGGTCATATTGATTCTGATAATCCCAACCCGGCATATCTGGTTGGTTCATGTTGTACATTGCCGGGTCAGAGTTATCCGAGTCAAATGAGGTCGGAGTGAAATATGGATTCATATTATAATTGAAAGAATTGTTGTTATTAAATCCATATCACAGTATACAAAAAAAAGAGAAAAACAACAAACAAACAAACAAACAAAGAAAAAGAAGAAGAAAACAAGCCTATGCTAGGGTTGACTTAGACCTAGACGACTCCTAACTGGTTAGACTGTCCACGGGGGGTCTGTTGTCGGAAGCTGACCACAAGTTAATCGGCCAGGTAGGGGCAAGACAGTGGGAGGTATCCGTGCCGGAGCAACGGGCCTAATTATGCCAAACCACCGTTCTTCGAGGTTTCGCCTCTCAATCCCCAACCTTAGACACCGATTTAGCAAGAGTCAATTCTAACAACTTCCCCCTTAGGTCAATCTCCTAAATGAGTCCGAGATGTCCCTAGGGGCCAACGTCTAGCAAGTTTTATTTAGGCTTGGGTTATGTGAGTGGGGAGGTGATTTTTTGGCCAAGGGAGGGTATAACTTCCCCACCTTATCTTGTTTTGGGTTTTGCCCTTAAGTTAAATTTGTGCAAGTGTGCAATATAGATAAGATGAACACAAAAAAGCGAGTAAATCACTGAAGTGTTTGTCCTATACTATATGCAATGCCATATATACACCTCCTATCAATATCACAATAACAAAAGAATAAAATACAGGATATTGGAATGAAAATTGACACGTGCCTAGATGCAAATGTCTAAACCATTTTAAAGCATCCAATTACCGTATTTTATTCTTACAATTATTTACAGTGCACAGTAATATAAACAAAAATTAGCAGCAGAAAAATATACAAGAATTACCTGACCACACTTGAGCAAGTGTGGATTTCTGCAATGCTAAAGCTTTAACCTGCACACCAAAAACAAAGAAGAAAAGTTAGCAAACTTGTGAATCAAACCGTTCCCATCCCCGGCAACGTCGCCAAAATTTATCGCAACAAAAAGCAAGTACTAAAATAAAAAGATGGAAATGTGGGTCGAAGTTACTGCTTTTGCGATTCTTCCGTAGTAGCAAAGTGGCTATACGGGTCGTATCCACAAGGACGGAGGGCGATAGAAGCTTTACCCGTTGATTCACGTTTATGTTAAAAGTTCTTCAAAGTTTTAAAGAATAAAAAAGAAAAGAAAGTAAAGAATGAAAAGAGAAGTAAGGTGAAAAACGAAGAAGTGGGAAACATTGAAAAGAATGTCTTTGTGATTTTTGTTGTATTTCTAAATAAGTGGAAATAAAAAGAAAGCTCCGGCACTAACTACTATGACTCCACCAACACGCTACCTCTTAGTGATAGTTGCCTCACACGTATCATTGGCCATCACTAGTCCTTGGTTCAAGAGCGATTCAAAGCATGACTCATATGTAACTCATCACAACCCAACACAACAAAACAAGTTCAAGCTACACTTAGATCATCAAAACCCATAAGAGCAAGCATGAAGTAAAGTAGTATTAGCTTGTTAGTGGTTAGGAAGTTAGAGTGTTAAAATCCATCATCATGACCATCAGGCTCTTGCAAGAGCAAGGCCAAAGTGAGGCTATTAGATTCATGTGGATTATCATAAAGAAGTAAGACTAGTTAGATGGTTAGTAGTTAGAGCATAAGGGAAAAACTAGCTACACATGTAAAAGAGATTGGAGAGAAGTAAACATAGAGAGAGTAAAGAGAGCACCTTTCATAGATTGTCACCTCTATTACAAGCACTCTTGCATTCCAAGCATGAACCACTCTCTCTCCCTAATACAAGATTAAAATGGAAATACAATGGAGGAGGAAGAACTAAAACTATACTATCCTAACCTACAACATGAAAATAAAACTACTCCTAAACTTGCCTCTACTCTGCATTCTCCTCAGTCAAGAACTCCAGGGGGGTTTTATAGCTTCAGAGGAACGGGGGACGCAGGGGACAAGAAGTGACCGCAAACGGCGCACGTGGCTCCGCCGTATTGCCGCGGAAACGCGGCAAAAGCCGCGTTTCCGCGGCAATACCTTTGCGGCGCGCGCGGCGCCGCCTGTCGTGCGTTGTCTGGTTTCGCCCTGTCGGATAAAGTTGCCGGTTTCTGGTTTGGCGCCCCTGGTTTTGACAGAACCAGCTCTTTAGGTCAATAGCTATTTTAATACCCCTTAATCACCAAAAATGGTGATTTGGGGCTTCTTCTTCATGGTGAACACCATTGACCTAGGATCAAGCAAGCAAGGTATTATTAGCATAATTTATTTATCAATAAATGTGAGATGTGATGAAAATTATGCAAATTAGAGACTAATCAAGCACCTTGCACACTTTTACTTCTAAATCTAAACTTCTTTATTTTGTGTGCAGGTGAAATCTCAATCAAAATTTTGGCGCCGTTGCCGGGGAGGGACGGTAAGTTTTTCTCTAAATAAAAAAAAATTAACTAATTCTTTTATTCTTTCTGTTTGCATGTTTGGAGAACAGGAAAAATAAACAGCAGAAGTGACATATAGCAACTCTGTGCCTCTGCCATCGAAGGCAGAGCATCAGAGCCTACTACAGTGCCGCGGATCCGCGGCAATAGTCGCGTTTCCGCAGCCTTAGTAGTTCATTACTGACAGATCTTTCTGCAGGTTGCTATAAATTGCAAGATTTATTTTCTGCTCTTTTAAAATTTGTTCTGTGATAAACCTGTATACTGCTAATTAATCAACAGTAAAATACTTGTTGAAAAAGATAAAAAATTGATTAGATGTTTGCATCTTAGGCACGTGTCTTTTTAATTCCTTTATTTTACTGTTGAAGAGTGCTGGAGCAAGGAACGTTCACATTGCATGTAGAATAGGACTCATCTCTTGGTTGATTTTCATTTCTTTGAGTGATTCTTATTTACATATCTTGTACACTTGCACAAAATTATCTTAAGGGCACTAACCCATAACAAGATAAGGTGGGGATTTCATCACCCTCCTTAGCCCAAAAATCATATTCCAAGCACTCACTAACCCAAGCCTAACTAAAAATTAAGTAGACGTTGGCCCTAGGGACATCTCGGACTCAATTAGGAGATTATCCTAAGGGGGAACAGTGCTGGAAGTTGACTCCTGCTAAATCAGTGTCTAGGAAGGGGATTGAGGGCCGAAAGCCCGAAGATTGGTGGTTATTTAATTAAGGAACGTCTTTGACGGAAAACCTCCCACCAATCTTGCCCTGACCTGGCTGATTAACTTGTGGTCAAAGTCTGCACCCTACCTCCCGTGGATAGTCTAACCAGTTAGGAGTCGTCTAGGTCATAGGTCTACCCTAACTTAGGTTAGAATTTTTTCTTTTTTGTTTGTTTTTTGTTTGTTTTCTTTTTCTTTGTTTGTGTTTGTGTGATATTGCATATAATAATAATTTTTCCAATTTTAATCCATATTACACACCTAACTCTTTTTGGGATATTACCAACCCGGCATATTATAACTTTGACCAACCTAGTGTGCCGGAATGGTTATCCGAATGAATATAACCCATACCCCCCATCTTATGACCATATTGCCATAACAATTTCAACTCTTCACAGGGTTCATGGGTTTCGATTCCCCCGAGTCCAATTTTCAACCAGCTTATCCTCCATATCCACCTTGTCCACAATATTCCCAAGATTCATACTCAGATCCACCCATTCAGAATAGAAAACCATCTATCTTGAAAATGATGAGTATGCATGAGTCCAAGCAACAACCACCATCAATCTTAGACATGATGATGCGTGAGTCTACCGACTCACAACTTCATCACGACAACATGTCCTCTTTTCAAGTCCAATCACAAAAGAGGCTTGAAGCCATGACTCAAGCTAGATTAGCTCGTGAGCATGAATTAGATATGATGGTTCAATCTTTACGTTCTCACCGTTCGGCCGATTCTGCTTTCGCTGACCATTCTGTTAGAGCCGAAGAGTCACGTTGCTTTGGACAACAAGATTCTAATTCAGTACAATCATTTGAGCTTGTCGAAACTCCAATTGATAGTTTGGCAAGTTATCCTTTCCTGAAATAGAACTTGAGCATGAATATGATCCTGATCTCCCACTTGGTGATTCAATTCTACTTCCTGATTCAATAATGACTTCGGTATCTTCACCTGATTTTGCTTTTCCCGAGTCAACATTGGATCCTGTGCCAATTCATCATAAATTGAATCACCCATTTTTGATGATCATATTGAACTTGACCAATTTTGCAATTTGAAAGTCCCATAGATAAATTGGCAAGTTCTCATTTTACGATATTGAGCTCAATGAGATATGTGACCTAGATTCTCAAATCTGTGAGCAAGTTCAAATTCCCGAATCATTATTGACTCCTGTTTTGTTACCCGACTTAGGTAATCTTTTAGAGTCAGTTTTGATTCCCACACCTATCATTCCTGAACTTGAATCACCACATTGAGTCACATTCCATTGTGGGAAGATTATTTGGACTTGAGCTTCAACTTATTGATTTGGACCCACTTCCTGAACCTAGCCCGACTCCTGAACCCTTACTTGATTTAAGTTTCTTTCCTGAGTCGGTATTCGTTCCCGCACTTATGACGTCCAAGTCAATCATTCCATCTTTTCACACTCCATTTTGGGACAAGGCGGTTGACACAATTGACTCTGAATATATTTATGAATTATGGAAATTTGATGGGGTGGAATTAATAAAAAATGATTATACATACATTTTAGTGGGTTATATAAGCGAGATTTCTGGTGGGTTCCCCCGAATTCCACAAAAAGTAGATTGGGCCGCATTTTGTGGACCAATTAGACCACCACCGGAACCACCACCTTGAGGTAACTTCTGCCTTCCCTTGTTCTTTTTCATGCATATATGCATTCATTCATACATTGAGGACAATGCATGAGATAAGTGTGGGGGTAGGTTTACTAACATACTAACATAGGTAGAAACTAACAAATTTGCTAACTAATAAAAAAAATTATAAAAAGGACAATATTTTGACTTATCTTTTGGAAGAAATCTAAGTTAGTTTTAAGAATTAGGAAAATCACGATTAGGATTTCTAAAAACTTGTCAAAATAAATAAATTGTTGAATTTTTAGGTATAGGAGGAGAAATTGAATAAGTAGTTAGTCTTAATTTTTACCATAATGAAATGTGCATACCTAATGCATATCTAGGATTCTAAGACAAAGACCCTTGTGCCTCATATAAAAAAAAATTAAATTCACCAATTAAGCTGGATACATGTGCCTCAAGAAGCATAAGTATTCACACCTAAAGGTGAGTTCTAAATAAAATAAAGTCCTTAGTTTTGTGGCCTAGTTCACTCGAATTTGAGTCCGCGGGGTGTTTTCTCACCTGGTGCCCTAAAGCCGACCGGTTTGGGAGCCACCGACTTTAAGTTCGCTACATGGGTGGATTAGAAAGCCTAAACTAAGAAAAATTACTTTTATATGTACTAACACATCTATAGTCAATTAGTTAGGTATGAGGGCCTCAAGAAGCCTTGATACTTACACGAAAGAAAATTAGATGAGTTATACATATTTTTAAAAATAAATAACAAAATATTATATATATATTCATAATAATAAAGAGGCATGAGAGTCCAAGTTAAGGAATTCCTAGTAAAATTCATAAGGATGCATATGATTTTTGGTAACGAAAAAGACTATACACAACTTCAATTTTGATCCTTACTTAAAATGGATAACAATTTACTTTATAAAGACTAAGTCTAAGAATGAATAAAAATGATAATCCTAAAACTTATAGACTCTTAGTCTTTTCAAAAGTATTTCAAATAGTTTCCTTTTTATGGATTTTGTGGGTGTATCCGCTGAAAACCCTCACGAGACAACACTCGTCCTCTAGGGTAACCTAGGGGTTTAATGGCTTGTTGCACGTGCTAAGTGCAACCGTGATTCCTACGAAAATGAGTTAGCTAGATTAGTTTTTCTTTTTCTTTTTCTTTGATTTTTACTCGAGGATGAGCAAAAAGATAAGTGTGGGGGTGTGATTGGTAGTGAAAAGTGCTTTTTTATCATTACATTTAGCATCACATTTTCATATTTATTCATATAATTCTGCACATTTACTAATATTTTATGATTTATTGTGTGTAGGCCTTGAGAAATAAAAATAAGCAATAAAGCCTCAAAAGAAGCCCAAAAGCCCATATTTAAAGCCCGATGTAAAAGTTGCAATTATTAAATATCAAAATTGCAATTACACAAGGGCAATAGTTGCAAATACAAAGAAGAGAGAAGGATAGACTTCTATTCAACCCTAAACACTTGCAGGATGAGGATAAAAGCAAAAGAAGAGAGTGCAAAGATAAGGAAATTCGTTTAAAAAGATATTGGGAGATTTGAGATCTAGGTAACTTGATTTCTAAGTTATCCCGAAAATCCAATATGAAGAGTCAGGATGCAGCTTCCAGAAAGAAATGACCAGATGGATGGACCAGGGGATGCCACGCGCCAAAGCGCGTGGCCAGCAGAGACCACATGGCCGCGGAAACGCAGCCCAAGCCGCGTTTTCGCGGCAATACAGTCTTATCCCGGGACTAGTTTTCGTGGAGGAGTCGCTCTGGGACTCTACTTCCTTCTGCACCTATATAGCCCTGCAGTGCAACCGAGAAGAGCGTCCAGCGCAGTACAGGGCCAAAGTTAGGGTTTTTAGGCTTTCTTCTAGTTTGTAGTTTAGGTTTTTTTATTTTTCTTTTGTAATTTCTATTTTTTTTAAGAGAGAGAGAGGCCTATGTTGAGCGTGACACCGATGTACCCTCCTCTTTTTTGCCATTGATTAAAGCAATAAAGGTAATATTTTTCTTATGTGCATTGTTTTACTTTTCTTTTTGTTTTCTTTTCTTTTTCTCTTTTATCTCTGTTGGTTGTTGATGAGCATGCAAGTGATTTCCGAAGCACAAGTATAACGAGTCTTAGCGAGTGCCAACGATACTTCATGGAGATGTTCTCCTCCTCAAGGTCCGTATCACTTCAACTTGCCCAACTTGATGATATAATGCGAATAGGGGACTGAGCTCGATCCTATGGTTTATGCATTGAACGCCTCCTAAGCAAGGTAGAACATGTAAGGTTTTCACGTTTTTCCTCAACCAAACTAAGGTTAGTGTTCCTTTCTTTTCTTTTCTTTTCTTTTATTTTTGTAGATTAAATCACCATCTACCAACTCTTCTTTCCCGACTCATTGTAAATACCGCTTTCTTTCTAAACTAACTTTAACTAATATTTTTATTTTCTTTTTAATAACTAAAAAAGATAAATTTTTAGAGAACTTACTTAAACGCTTCCATCGCTAGTCCCTCCCTGAGGATCACGACCCGCATAGCCATTGCTACCTCGGATTAGAATTGAGCACCTTGCACACTTTTACTTCTAATCTAAACTTCTTTATTTTGTGTGCAGGTGAAATCTCAATCAGGTATAGTGTTAACTTGGCAAATTTGAAAGTTTGCTACTCCATGTAGAGTTGACAAGCAAAGTTTGTACTCGATAAGGAGTATTGAAAATTTCCATTACCAGAGGTATAGTGTTAACGTGGCAATGATTGCATTTTGTGGACCTACCATTCTGTGTATGAGAATTGGTAAGAGATTTTGGAGGAAAGAGTGGAACTAAGTCCACTTAGGATTTTTAGCAAACCCTCAGCTGTCAGCGGATTTGAGGTGCCTTTACTAACTACCGTTTGAGTTGGGCTAGACATGCTATTCCCCTCAGGATAGTGAGTTATCGAAGACTTATGTTGGGCTTAGGAGTCAACATTTTCCTCTATCCTTAGCCGTCGGAGGCGTCGGATGTTAGAAACTTTTCTTGTTTTGATCAGAGGTGTACTTTTAACTTGATCGGCGGAGGAAGTACCATTAAGGATAGTACTTCTTCAGGAACCTGCCGTTGATCGGCATCATGAGTGTATCGCCGTTTGAGGTTATGAGGCGATATGATCCATTTGAGTAAACTGACTCTACTACAAATGGTCCTTCCCATTTAGGTCAGAATTTTCCTTTTGTCTTATGTGTCATCACCATGGGTCTTCTGACGGCTAAGACAAGGTCACCTTTCTTGAAAGTTCGCACTTTAACTTTCTTATTGAAGGCTCTGGTAATTCGAGCTTGATAAAGCTCGATTTGTTGTTGGGCTTGCAGACGTTTATCATCTAAGGCCTCCAATTCTCGGAGCCGCTGCAGGTGCTTCTCCTCTGTTGTCATCTCTGCTGTCAAGGCGACGCGTAGAGACGGAATTTGGATTTTCAGTGGAAGCACAGCCTCACACCCATATACCAAGGAAAATGGCGTAGCTTTAGTTGGGGTTCGAACAGTTGTGCGATAAGCCCATAAGCATTCACCCAGCTTGTCGTCCCAGTCACGCTGACTTTTCGAGACGAATTTCTTGAGGAGCTTGCTAATGGTCTTGTTGAAAGCTTCTGCGAGACCATTAGCGGCGGGGTAGTATGCCGTTGAGGACACACTCTGGATCCTGAACTTAGCGCAGAATCTCTGGAAAGCCTGACTGATGAACTGGGGTCCATTGTCATGGACAATTCGCTGAGGTACACAAAAACGGTAAATGACGTGATGTTTCACGAACTTGATCACGTTAGATGATTTTACCTCTTTCAATGGAACGACTTTAGCACATTTGGAGAAGTAATCGGTTATTGCTAAAATAAATCGATGTCCTTTTGATGATAGAGGGCTGATAGGGCCAACTACATCCATTCCCCAGATTTCAAATGGCCAGGTAGAGGTCGTAGAGTGAAGATACCCTGGTGCTTGATGGATGAAATCGCCATGTACTTGGCAGGCGTGACATCTTTTGGCATAAGTGATGGCGTCAGCAATCATCTTGGGCCAATAGTAACCCAACCTTTGGAGTTGATATGCCAGTTTTGGGCCAGGTTGATGGGCTCCACACATACCGTCATGGGCTTCTTTTAATATTTCCTGTGCCTCTTTTGGTGAAAGGCAGCGGAGCAAGATCCTGTCATGCGATCGATGATACAATGTTCGCGTAATTGCATTATAGTAGAATTTAGGGGCTTTCTTTCGAATGACCGCCGCTTCTTTGGTGTCCTCAGGAAGGATGCCATAAAAGACATAATCAATATAGGGGAATCACCAGTCTCTAGGCTCTGGACTGGTTGATGCCTCAAGCGCTTCTTTGCCTTGACCATTTCCCGTTGGCTCCTGGTAGTCCTCGATAACAATTCTCGGGCAATACAGGTCATGGTTGTGGACAAATATTTTCTCAACTGCTCCAGCTGGAAGAGCTAAGGAGGCAGCTAGGGATGCGAGTGCGTCTGCATGCGCATTTTGCTCGCGCGGCACATGGTCGATGTAAAAGTTCGTGAACCTCTCGGCCATGCAGACAGTTGTGTCGTAATAGGGTACTAGGTCTTCATGCCTGACTTCGTACTCGCCGTAAACTTGGCTAACGATGAGTTTGGAGTCACCATATGCCTCGAGATTTTTAACGCCAATCTCATCGGCGAGTTGCATCCGAATCAAAAGAGCATTGTACTCCGCCACATTGTTGGAACAAGGCTCAGTAAGTGAGATGGCTCGAGGAATCACGTAGTCCTGTGGAGAGATGAGTACTACTCACACCCCCGCTACTATATGTCCTTTTGGGCTTGTTCTCGATGCACCGTCAAAGAAAAGTTGCCACACTTGACCTTCAAACGATGTCTGAGTCAGACAAACTTCAGCGACCTCATCTGGGAGATCCTCGTAGAGTCTGGCGGCCCTCGAATCTGGATGTTCAGCTAGGAAATCTGCCACCGCTTGTCCTTTAATGGTCTTTTGAGGTAAGAAGTGCATCTCATATTGGGATAGCAATATTGCCCATTTTGCTAGCTGGCCGTTCAATGATGAAGGTTTTGTCATGAGTAACCTCAGGGGGTTAACTTTTGATATGACATTTATAGTTTGGCCTACCAGATAGTGTCGCATTTTCTGAATAGCAAACACCAATGCCAAACATTCCTTCTCGATCGGGTTGTACTGGTGTTCAGCTCCGATCATTGTTCTACTCAAATAGTAGATTGCTTGCTCTCGCCCTTGATCATCGTTCTGAACTAGTAGAGCTCCTAAAGAATGATCCATTGCTCGGATGTATATCAGGAAAGGTTTTTCGGATATCGGAGCTGTAAGGACTGGTGGTTGGGTGAGGTATTGTTTAATTTCCTCAAACGCTTGTTGGCAAGCGTTATCCCAAATGAACGAAACACCCTTCTTCATTAATTGATGAAGGGTTGGCATCTTCCGGAGAGATTTGAGATAAACCTGCGGATGTATGCCAATCATCCTTGCAATCCCCTGAGCTCCTTGAGATTTCTCGGAGGTTATATTTCCTGGATAGCGCGAATCTTTTCCGGATCCAAATGAATTCCCGTGGAGGTTACGACAAATCCAAGGAATTTGCCACTGGCCACCCCAGGAAGGACTTGGTGGGGTTCATCTTCAATTGATGGGCCTGCATGATGTCGAAGACAACTTTTAGGTCAGCTATATGATCACTTTTAGCGCGGCTTTTTACCGCGATGTCGTCAACATAGCATTCCACCGTCTTGCGCATGTGTTCATGGAAAATGACATTCATGGCCCTTTGATATGTCGCACCTGCATTCTTTAGTCCGAAGGGCATGACGGTGTAGCAGTATACCCCCAGTGGTATCCTAAAAGAGGTATGTTTTTCGTCGTCAGGATACATTTTGATTTGATTATATCCTGAGAATCCATCCATGAAGGATATTCGCTCGAATCCACATGTATTGTCAATCATGACATCTCTGATTGGCAGTGGGAAATCGTCCTTGGGACAGGTCTCGTTTAGATCACGGAAGTCAATGCAAATCCAAATCTTTCCGTTCTTTTTAGCAATGGGAACGATGTTGGCCACCCAGTCGGTTGGGTTCTGTGGCCAGAACAATTGTTTCCTCTTCTGAATCGGTCAGTGAGGGAACATCAGTTTTCGCTTCCCGAGAAGAGGCACATACCACATTACAGGATGTAGCCTTCGCTTTGCCTTTGGACTTCCTGTTAGTCACAGTAGTCCATTGCTGGCCATCAACAAGGTCAGGATGAACCCACATGACTTCTCCTCGAGGTGTGAGAACAGGTACCAAGCCTTTCTCTTGCTGCTGGTGATGGTTTGTGTTGACCACTCTTAGCTCTCCTCTTGGGACAGGGACCACTCCAGAAGATTTTGGAGGTTGTCTTCCAAACTGGAGAAATGACGTCATATTAGCCGTCAACTTCTTCTGCTCTGGTCGGAGTTTAACACCTCCGCGTCAATCAGAGCTTGAAGGATATCCTTGAAGACGTAACAGCTCTTGGTGGGGTGTCCCAACATCCTGTGATACAAGCAGTACGTAGGATTATCGGTTTTACCGACTTCTTCAGGACGCCTGGCTTCAGGAAGTTTTAGTCTGTTGCTCTTGTTGAGTAATTTGAAGAGCGAGTCGACATGTTCATCCTTGAAGGAATACTACTTGTTGGCGCGTGGTTGGCTTGAAGAGCCACTTCCCTTAACTGGTTGAGGTTTGGCGGGAGATTTAATCTCTGTTGCCAAGTTATCCTTCCGTTTTGCTTGGAGGGATGTGTCTGGCGCACGCCTCATTGACCTCTCAGGTCGGGGTTTACTTTCTTCAGTCCTGACGCGGGCGACGATCTCCTCAGCCTGTTCACCTTGCTGGACCAATTGTTTCTAGGTGCGGCTTTCAGCAACTTCTATTTGGGCAAGGAGCGAGGTTTGGAGATTGTGGCGGCATGTCTCCACCAGGGTGACCTAGGTCATACCGCTCGGACATCGGAGTGCTACATTCCGAAACCTTTCCACGAAAGATTTGACAGACTCTCCCTTTCGCTGTTTGGTAGCCAAAAGGGTGGGCATTGTGACTTTCGAGTCATCTTCAAAGAAGCGAGTTAGAAAGAGCTTCTCCAAATCGCCCCAGTTCTTGATGGAGCCTTCTGCAAGCGTCATGAACCATTCAAAGGCGAGCCCTTTCAAGGTACCGATGAATAGACGCGCCAAGATGGCATCGTTATCTACCACATTCCCTGTTTGGGATTTAAAGTAGTAGATATGTTGGTTCAGTGACCCCTTCCCATCGAATGCTTGGAGGGTTGGAGCTTTGAACTTGGGAGGGTATGGAACCAGGTCCCACTCGGCCGGATAAGGCCGGACCACTCCAACTTCTTGGAGGCCTTTGCGGTTGGTAAGGGCCTCAAGGCGTTGCTCTAATTGATTCATTCTTTTGGAATGAACCTTTTCCTGGTTTCGGTCGCCCTTCTCTTGCGACGGGATTTGGACGAATCTGAAGTAGGCTGCTCTTTCTCCTCAGGATGTACAGAAGATGAGCTTTCCCCCTCTTTTCGTTTGCCCTTAAACTTTCTAGAGGGAAATTTCCTCTTGTCTTCAAGCAACTGCGCGAGCATCTGTTTGAGGGAGTCGATAGATTCCTGCTGAGCACGAATCATCTCGAGTTGTTCCTTCTGGATCTGGGCTTGCTATTCCAAGCACTTAGCCGTCTCCTCAGGAGTGCTCGTCATGTAGATAAAGGCCTCCTTCTCCATAGAAGAGTTTGAGGCCTGTGACTGCCATAGCAGAATGAGAGTCATTCACCTCAATGCCCTGAGCTAGGGCATTGTTGTCAATCGGGGGAATCGCCCTGGTCTGGGTGCGAGTGTGTCGGTACACTCCTTCCGGTTCAGTGTCAGACTCATCGGAGCTGACTGTAGGTTGTTTTCCCCTGCTCCTACTCATCATATTTGCAGTGAGCTCAGGATATTCAGCATCAGAGAAGACCCTCCTCCTGTGGGAACGACTTCTTTTAGCTGATCGGGAATCAGGGTCAGCTGTCTAACTAGAGACTGTTGGTTTGCACCTGAATTGCAACGGCACTCAGAAAGCATCGTGATAAGCCGTTCGCAGCAACATGACGAAGTGATTTAATTAGCACTTCTTTTCTTTGTCAAATAATCTCTCAGATCCGTGGGAGGAGGATCAAAGAGATTAGCCTCGTAATGTCGAGGGCGGGAGGCATCCTTGCCCCGTACAGCTTGGACGCAGGGTTCAGAGACGAGGTTCTCGCGTCGTGGCTTCAGGACGCGCGTCTAGCGTCTCTGCTGATAAGAGACGCGACTATCGCGTTGCTGATTATTGCGTCGAGGCAGAGACGCTTGAGAGATGCAAGGTTGCTGGGCCCCACGCCTAGAGGCGCGTGCCTCTTGTACTTGACAAGGTGCGCCAGTTCTGCGTTGGCGTTTGGGGAGTGGGGCTTCAGAGGAGCCAGCTTGGTGAGTCTCGTGTTTGGGCCGCCAAACGCGGACTTCGCGTGTCGGATGTGGCGCAGCAGAAACGCCGGTTTGAACTTTGCGTCCTGCCTCAGCTGGACGATCGATTGTTCCCTCTTGCAGTTGACGCGCACGCCTCCTCTGTCGGCGTTCAGCGTTCCGATTGTGTCGTGGGGGTTGAGAGAAACCCACGATGACCTGGTGCTGAGGAAGAGGGTGGATTGGCTGGACGCCAGAGAATTTGACCACGCGGGTCTCCTGAGAGACGTTGGCGCTTGTGTCACGCCTGGCGCGATTGGCCACGACGTCCCTCACAGCAACAACCTCTGAGAGAGGCTCAGAGCAGATTTCGGGGCAAGTCCCCATAGAGACCCTGCGGTAGGCGCGGGCCTTTGGGCTCTTGGAGCCGGAAGAGAGGAACTCTTCATACTTTGCCTAGTCGAATTCGACGACGAGCGATTCGACCATCTTCCCCTTGTAGAGGACGTTACCTTGCGCCACAACCTGTTCTTCAGTAATGAAAGTAGTCCCCAGCAGAGTCGCCATCTCTTGTACGGTGCGGAGAAAGAGATTTGGTGTAAAATTTCCTTGAATCAATTGAAAGGTTACAACAAACTAATGCCCCGACTACAAGGGAGGGGAGATGTTGAGTCTTGAATCTCCCCTTTGTTTAGTGCTGGGTTCTTCAAGTGGCGATGGAGAGTGAATCTTGTTCTCCGTTGACCGTGTGAACGTCGAGAACTTCTGGGGAGCTTCTCTTCGGATGGTGGACGGAGTAACGCAGCTCTGTCGACCGAAAATCCCAAAGAGATTGCAGGCAAAGGTTAACTTGTACGCAGCAAGTTAACTGAAGAGTTGGACTCTTTTTCTTTGTCTCTCTCTGTGTCTGTATGATCTTCTCTCTCTGTGTCTATCTCTCCGTATATCTATATGTTGCCTCCCTCTCATAGCGACGGGGCTATTTATAGAGGTTTCAAGGGTGAACGTGCCCCCTAAAAACACTCCACAATAGGGGCTAACTTCCTCATTACGCGGGTGGTGATTGACCCCATAACGAGGGAAGTTATAACTGAGGTGCGGGTTTCAACCCACGCGCCTTGATGCTGAGACGCGGGTTTGGGCACTCGCGCCTTGGTGATGAGACGCGGGTTTAGACACACGCGCCTTGGTGCTGAGACGCGGGTTTCGACCCTCGCGCCTTGGTACTGAGACGCGGGTTTCGACCCACGTGCCTTGGTGCTGAGATACTGCTGAGACGCGGGTTTTGACCCACGCGCCTTGATGCCACAGTGCTGCTGAGCTGAGATGCGGGTTTCGACCCACGCGCCTTGGTGCTGCAGTGCTGTTGAGCTGAGACGCGGGTTTCGACCCACGCGCCTTGGTGCTGCAGTGCTGCTGAGCTGAGACGCGGGTTTTGACCCACGCGCCTTGGTGCAGCAGTGCTGCTGAGACGCAGGTTTCGACCCACGCGGGTTGGTGCCGCAGTGCTGCTGAGACGCATGTTTCGACCCACGCGGGTTGGTGCCGCAGTGTTGGCCATGATAAATCTTGCGTCTGGAGCATAGAATTCTGCTTTTTGATGGCTTGTCTTTTAGTGATTTTTAGACAGCCTACAGTCCTAAGGACGAATTCCCATTGCCAATGACAAATGTCATGATTGACAATACGTGTGAATTCGAGCGAATGTCCTTCATGGATGGATTTTCAGGATATAATCAAATCAAAATGTATCCTGACGACGAAAATATACCTCTTTCAGGACACCACTGAGGGTATACTGCTACACCGTCATGCCCTTCGGACTAAAGAATACAGGGGCAACATGTCAAAGGGCTATGAATGCCATTTTCCACGAACACATGCGCAAAACGGTGGAATGCTATGTTGACGACATCGCAGTAAAAAGCCGCGCTAAAGGTGATCATATAACTATTTTAAAGGTTGTCTTCGACATCATGCCAGCCCATCAATTGAAGATGAACCCCACCAAATCCTTCCTGGGGTTGCCGGTGGTAAATTCCTAGGATTTATTGTAACCTCCATGGGAATTCATTTGGATCCGAAAAAGGTTCGCGCTATCCAGGATATGCAACCTCCGAGAAACCTCAAGGAGCTCAGGGGATTGCAAGGACGATTGGCGTACATCCGAAGGTTTATCTCAAATCTCTCCGGAAGATGCCAACCCTTCACCAAATTAATGAAGAAGGGTGTTTCATTCATTTGGGACAACGCTTGCCAACAAGCGTTTGAGGAAATTAAACAATACCTCACGCAACCACCAGTACTTTCAGCTCCGGTATCTGAAAAACTTTTCCTGATATACGTCCGAGCGATGGATCATTCTTTAGGAGCTCTACTAGCTCAGTATGATGATCAAGGACAAGAGCAAGCAATCTACTATTTGAGTAGAACAATGATCGGAGCCGAACACCGGTACAACCCGATCGAGAAAGAATGTTTGGCTTTGGTGTTTGCTATTCAGAAAATGTGACACTATTTGGTAGGCCAAACTATAAATGTCATATCAAAAGTCAACCCCTTGAGGTTACTCATGACAAAGCCTTCATCATTGAACGGCCGGCTAGCAAAATGGGCAATATTGCTATCCCAATATGAGATGCACTTTTTACCTCAAAAGGCCGTTAAAGGACAAGCGGTGGTGGATTTCCTGGTTGAGCATCCAGATCCGATGGCAGCCAAACTCTACGATGATCTCCCGGATGAGGTCGCTGAAGTCTGCCAGACCCAGACATCTTTTGAAAGACAAGTGTGACAACTTTTCTTTGACGGTGCATCGAGAACAAGCCTAAAATGACATATAGTGGCAGGAGTAGGGGTAGTACTCGTCTCCCTACAGAACTATATGGTTCCTCGAGCTGTCTCATTACCGAGCCTTGTTCCAACAATATAGCGAAGTACAATGCCCTTTTGATTGGGATGCAACTCGCTGATGAGATTGGCGTTAAAAATCTTGAGGCATATGGTGACTCTAAACTTATCGTCAGCCAAGTTCGCGGAGAGTACGAAGTCAGACATGAAGATCTAGTACCCTATTACAATGCAACTGTCTACATGGCTGAGAGGTTCATAAACTTTTACATCGACCATGTACCACACAAGCAGAATGCGCATGCAGATGCACTGGCGTCTCTCGCTGCCTCCTTAGCCCTTCCAGCTAGAGTAGTGGAGAAAATATTTGTTCACAGCCATGACTTGTATTGCCCAAGAATTGTTCCTGAGGACTACCAGGAGCCAATGGGAGATTGTCAAGACAAAGAAGCTCTTGAGTCGTCAACCGGTCCAGAGCCTAGAGACTGGCGATTCCCTTATATCGATTATGTCTTGTATGGCATCTTGCCTGAGGACACCAAAGAAGCGGCTGCCATTAGAAGGAAAGACCCCAAATTCTACTATAATGCGATTACACGAACATTGTATCATCGATCACATGACGGGATCTTGCTTCGCTGCCTTTCACCAAAAGAGGCACAGGAGATATTGAAAGAAGCCCATGATGGTATGTGTGGAGCCCATCAACCTGGCCCAAAACTTGCGCATCGACTCCAAAGGTTGGGATATTACTGGCCTAAGATGATCTCTGACGCCATCACCTATGCCAAAAGATGTCACGCCTGCCAAGTGCATGGTGATTTCATCCATCAAGCACTAGGGTGCCTTCACTCTACAACCTCTACCTGGCCATTTGAAATGTGGGGGATGGATGCAGTTGGCCCTATCAGCCCACCATCATCAAAAGGACATCGATTTATTTTAGTCATGACAGATTACTTCTCCAAATAGGCTGAGGTCGTTCCTTTGAAGGAGGTAAAGTAATCTGACGTGATCAAGTTCGTTAAACATCATGTTATTTACCGTTTTGGAGTACCTCAGCGAATTGTCCATGACAATGGACCCCAGTTCGTCAGTCAGACTTTCCAGAGGTTCTGCACTAAGTTCAGAATCCAGAGTGTGTCCTCAACGGCATACTACCCCGCCGCTAATGGTCTCGCAGAAGCTTTCAACAAAACCATCAGCAAACTTCTCAAGAAATTCGTCTCGAAAAGTTAGCGTGACTGGGACGACAAGCTAGGTGAATGCCTATGGGCCTATTGCATAACTGTTCGAACCCCAACTAAAGCTACGCCGTTCTCTTTGGTATATGGGTGTGAAACTGTGCTTCCACTAGAAATTCAAATTCCATCTCTACGCGTTACCTTGACAGCGGAGATGACAAGTGAGGAGAAGCATCGACAGCGACTCTAAGAATTGGAGGCCTTAGATGATAAACGTCTGTAGGCCCAACAACAAATCGAGCTCTACCAAGCCCGGATTACCAGAGCCTTCAACAAGAAAGTTAAGGTGCGAACTTTTAAGAAAGGTGACCTTATCTTAGCAGTCAGAAGACCTATGGTGATGACACATAAGACAAAAGAAAAATTTCAACCCAAATGGGAGGGACCATTTGTAGTAGAGTCAGTCTACTCAAATGGAGCATATCGCCTCATAACTTCAAATGGTGATACACTCATGATGCCGATCAATGGCAGGTTCCTGAAGAAGTACTATCCTTAATAGTACTCTTCCGCTGATCAAGTTAAAATTACACCTCTGATCAAAGCTCCAGATCCAAGAAAAGTTTCTTTCCTTTATTAGGTCACATCACGGTAGATCGGTGACAAGCTAATTGGGCACTGACTGTACCATGATGCATGAGGTAAATATTGATAAAGAAACGAAAGGCAAAACTTGGGTTTTAATATTGCTCTCTTCATTAACGTCCGACGCCTCTGACGGCTAAGGACAGAGGAAAATGTTGGCTTCTAAGCCCAACATAAGTCTTCGACAACTCACTATGCTGAGGGGAATAGCATGGCTAGTCCAACTCAAACGGTAGTTGGTAAAGGCACCTCAAATCCGTTGATAGCTGAGGGTTTGCTAAAAATCCTAAGTGGCACCCTCTCCTCCAAAATCCTTACCAATTCTCATACACAGAATGGTAGGTCTACAAAATACAATCATTGCTACGTTAACACTATACCTCTGGTAATGAAAATTTTCAATACTCCCTATCGAGTACAAACCTTACTTGTCAACCCTATATGGAGTAGCAAGCCTTCAAATTTGTCAGGTTAACACTACACCTCTGACGTTTTTAAATTCCACTTGTCATTCTCATCAGTAGAATGGCAGGTCCTCAAATTACTCTTATCACGAGTCAATTTCTGTCAAGTTCATACCACACCTCTGACAAATTACTGTTAAGTTAACATTACACTTCTAACAGTAATCAAGTTGCTGCCAAGTTCAATATTACACCTCTGACAGTCATTCTCCCTCAGACTTCCATATCGAAGTTGAAATGAATGATGCTAAGTTTAACACTACACCTCTAGCATCCAGGTCATTGCTAAGTTCAACAATACACTTATGGCTATGACTTTCCCTCAGACTTCCTTGTCAAAGTCGAGATGACCAATGCCAAGTTCAAAACTACACCTCTAGCATTACCCTCGCTGCCAAGTTAAACATTACACCTATGACAGTGACACTTTCAGTTTTCCCAAATAAAGCTGAAATGCTTTTGAGTTAAGTTAATATCACACCTCTGATTCACCCCCTTGTCAAGTTAACATCACACTTCTGACAAGAATTAATTCAACCCGTTAAGTTAATATCACACCTCTAACGGTAAAGATTTTCCTAGATTCCCCGCGAGTCTAGTCTCACTTATTATTCTTGTCAACAGAATAACAAGATCCACTTAAAAAATATTGTTAGGATAACATTACACTGTTAACAGTGTTTTCACTAAATCCCCAGCCGGGTCTTAGTCAAGTTAATTCCAAACCTCTGATGAAAACTCATCTCCCTGAGGGTACAAATTTCACTTGTCATTCTCATTTATAGATTAGCAGGTCCACAAGAATTATTTTACTTCTGTCAAGTTAATATCACACCTCTGACAGCATTGTTAAATCTCCTGAAACAGGATTTTTTTACAAACTTTGACTCGTTAAGCCAAAGATCCTTTACTTCTATTCGTCCGAATTGCAATGCAAAAAAAAGGAGTTCAAGACAATAGAAGAAGACAAAAAAATGTCACTTTTATTTATGTCCAGAAATATGAAAGTGATACAAGACGCTCTCTTATACAATAAGATTGAGTGTTATAATAAAGGAGTACAAAAGAAGTCCCTCTCTCTCAGTAAAAGGTTGCACTCACTCCTTGAAGCATGCTCACCACTCCCAAGTACAAGATGTTTGGAAGGGCGCCAAAGTAGAGTTGAACACTGTGGTGACGATCGGAGGCTGATTACGTCACCATGCATGACGTAAACATCGAAGGAACCCATCGTTGACCAAGAACAATAGTGTTTCTTGAGGTCGAAATGCAGCAGAACCTTCTGATTCCACCTGACCAACCGATGCAGGCCACGATCCTTCGTTGATGAACACCTCCACCACCAGAAAGTCATCTAATGAATATGGACTTTTCGTCGATGTCACTTCTGGGGTAAGGGAGGATCCGAGACCTTACAGGTGACGTCCTCTTTTCAGTGACCTGCAAGAGGACCATACCCACCACTATATCCACCGCCATACCCACTGTGACCATGGCATGCCGAAAGCATGACTGGTGCATCGTGTCCAATGAGGTCTCGGCGGATGTCAAATCCTCGTCTCCCGAAAATAGGAGCCATGACTTCTTCTCCAGTGGTCGACCATCGAACAGGTTCGCTGGCCGAAATATTCTCCCAGGGGCCCAGCGAATATGAGAAAGGATGATTGAGCCTACCTGCGAGAAGTAAAACACAATTAGAAGTTTAGAATACTGAAACAGAAAAAACTAAAGGACAGACGCGGCTATTGCTGAAAACTTCAGACGCAGGGATGACCCACGTAGCAAGTCAAGACTCTGTTACAACAGAAGCAGACGCGATCAAAAGTTGCGAACTTCGAATACACACAGACGTGAATGCAGCCTAATTCTTAAGACCTGCGTCTAAATTATAAAGACGCGAAGAAAATCAGACGCGAAAATTGCCACATCCTTATTTGAGAAACAAGGGTTGCTACATTCAAGTCTAAAGCCTTCAGCCTGAGTTAAAGTTCTTCTAAGTCAACAGCCTCAAACGCGAGCTCTGTATGTAAAGCTCACGGTCTAGATGCAAAGTCCGAGTTCAGACTCAATCAACTCGCACCTCATCAGGAAGTCTAAGAGGTGCAACTTCCAAAAATGGGCGCACCAGTCAGACTTCAGGAGAAGGTCAAGAAGATGAATCTCTTTAAGAGACACCAAAACTGAAACTCAGTTGGGCTGAAAATTTCATGTCAAACAAGGAATTCCTACCCGCAGAATAACCCCTTAAGGGTTGAACTTTCTGCATCAAGGCGCGGACATGAAGGGTGCTCAAAGAGACGCTTTTTGATCTTGAAATCACTTGACAGTGATAATCTTCTAGAGAGATTAAAACAAAGCATGAAAGCTTTGGGTCGCCATCGTCTATGGGGGGAAATCCCATCGAAGGAAGAAGAAAAGTCCTTGAAGGAAGAAGATGAAATCCCTCAGAGCGCCTGCTCTCGAGGGAAAACAGTTTAAGTAACAGACTGTTAAAAGGGGGGTGAGGCCTATTTATAGGCAACCCATAAAGCCTGTAATTAATGGCTCACTAATCAGAACCGTCGCCTTAATTCCCGCACGAATGTCAAAGCCCAATGAAGAGCTAACGCGTGGATTGTTGCTTCGGGAAGCGGCGAGGACGCTTGCCTCCAACCACCAGCGCCGACTTGGCATTTAAAGGCATTAATGAATAAGCCCAATGAAGGGCTGACACGTGGACTGCCGCTTCGGGAAACATCGGAGAACACGAGTCCCCAATCGTCAACGTCGATTTGACATTTAAAGATCTAACAAGATCTTTAAGACGAGCTGCATGTAACGCCTGGGAAGTTGCACCAAACGCAGGCCCGAGAGCCGCGTCCAGAAACTTGCATCCCTTTGTGAGGTTGCGCTTTGAAGTCACATAAAATTTGAAAGCTGCGTTCTGAAACTTGTGTCCACAACAGAGAAGGCCTATGTCATTCACAGGGATCCTGGAGCTGCGTCTACATTGCGAGACGACGATTGTGTTCCTATCATAAACTCAATATAATTTGAGTTTGCACCGTGTCAAGGGTCTAGAGACGCGTTTCTACTAAGACAGTGCCGCGTCCTCATATTTATGTGTCAGTTTTGGGGAGCATAAGACTGCATCCTCACTGCATCCGGATAAAATTAAGGGCTGCGTCCAGGGAGCCGCGTCCTTCCATAACCAAAGCTGCGTCCTTCGCGCAAGGTTGAACGACATCTCAATTAGCAGGTCAGAGTCGCGTTTCCCAGGACCGCGTCTCCACTATAAATCAGAGCCGCATTCTGCCCAAAAACTCAGTTCAGCCTGAGTTTATTATTCATGGTCAGTCAAGGATTATAGTCAAAGACTACAGTTAAGAAATTGAAGTCATCTACAGTGAAACAATGAAGATGGAGCAAAATTTTGAAGACTTTTATTATTTGAGCCAAAAATGATAAAAGTAATACAAACCTCTTGATGAATAGAGTGTTCTTTGCTTTACAAAAAAAAGGAGGCTAATAATCTTTATTACCTAAAGAACGGATTTGTTCTTGGAGACGATACATCTCGTGCTGACGCGCTTTCTCGGTCTCTATAAGAGCTTGGACCCGCAGCTCCTCCTCAGACAAAAACTTCTTCGCGGCTAGCTGTGCTTGAAGAGACTCCAGTCTGGAAGAATGAGCAGAGAGGTTCTCCTCAGTCTGTATCTTGGCAGTCTCCAGCTCCTCCAGCTTCTTCCTGGCAGCAGTAAGCTTCTGCTCGTTGATTTTAATCAAGGCTTCTGCATTGGCTATAGTGGCTCGAGCTGTAACAATAACCTGTTCTGCGCTCTGTATGACGATTTCAGATTCCTTTGAATCGCCAATCAGCCTTTGGTGGTCAGCCTGGAAATGCTAGAGATGGCGGGTCTCTTCATTTATTTGTTCCTCCATCTCCTTTCGCTCTTGTTCTTGAGCAGCAAGAAGCCAATTCAGAGTTGCCCGAGCCTCGTCTACTGAACCAGCATCTTCCAGGGACTTGAGCTCTTTCAGGTCGCTTCCCAGCTGCTCCACCAACATCAGGCATCCCCTAACCTGTGAAGGACCCCCAATATGGCTAATATTCTCAATTTGGTTTTCAAGGAGTATGCGGGCGAACTCAAAAGAGCTGCCCCCAGAGAAGATGAGTTCAATCCATGATCGCATGGAAGCAAAAAATTGTTGCACCATTTGACATGCCAGCTCGTCCATGATATCGTTGGCTGGAGGGAACTCTACTGATGTGCTCCCGGATCCCCTTTCCATTACAGGGCGAGAGATGGGAATCAATTCATCTCGTGCAGGAGTAAGGCCGACAACAGGCTTGTCAGGTACTGAGAGGGTCGCCGACACTTCCGGGGCGGTTACTGTCGTAGCAGCCTCCACGGCAACTAACGTGACAGCAAACCCGGCAACGTCGAGTCCCTCGGTCGAGGTTTGAACTGTACCACCCTCTGCCTCAAGGCTGGCCGCAAGATCCTCTACCTAAGCTCCCTCAGCACTCTCTGCAAATCACCAAAACGTCAATCACGATAATAAAAAGGAGGATATTCAAGGCATTAATATTCTCTTACCAAGCTGAGGATTCGAAGATGGCGAATTCCTGGGCAGAACTTGTAGGGTTGAGGCCTCCCCAACTTCGATAATTACCCTCTCTTGAGGCATTTCAATAGTAGGAGCCTCAACGCCCTCCTGCTGGGCCAGCTCTTGTATCATTTCCTCAATATGGGAGGAAGTTGTAGCCTCACTGTCGACAGCCAGCCCTATAACACAAAGTCAAAAGGAAGTGTCAGAACTTTTCCCTAGCTAAAGGAGAAACCGAGTCAAAAAACAACGAGAGTATCTTCAGCAGCAGCAATTGTTGCTATTGGCGAAACCGTCACAGGGTCGCACCCTTGTATTTCTTCCTCCGAAATATGTGAGAATTTGCTCGGATCTGGAAGAGCGAGTTCATCGCCAAAATTGACTTCATCGCCCGAATAATATTCATGTTCTCCGGAAGATGAAGACGATAATTCAACACAAGAGGCCCCGACAATCGAGACCTTACCACCAAGTACCCGGTAGTAGGGCTGGGATCAACTACCTGCGGGCTAGCCATCAATACAGTAGGAGACCCAGGCTGTTGTGCCTCATCCCTCCTCTCTTGAACTGAAGAAGACCCTGGTTGAGTTGAGACCCCTAGAATCTCAACATCATCCCTTCCCACCAGGTCAACTTCAAGTTGCTCCGCCTCTTCAGTTGTAGTGGGTTCATCGGCAAGCTCCCCTTCTTCTAAGATCACGGGGCCCCTGCTGCGTAGTCTACGAGGACGAGAGAGGGGATTTCTTCTTCCTCGTCCTCTTCCTCCCTTTGCTCCTCAACACCGGAAGGGACGGCCTCGGACATGGAAGCTTCAGCCGCCGAGTCTCTCCTGGCCTTCTTCGAGGTAGGCTCAACTTTGAAAGTAGAGCCATGGGGACGCTTGGACACAGCCCGTCGACGCCTTTTAGCAGGCTGCTCCTTGATTGCTGCTGCTCTCGGTTCCACCCCTGTCTCCCCTCTGGCCTCTTTCTTAGCTACCTGGTATTCATCCATGCCTCGCATGCGCCTGTTGGACGCCAATTTATCCTCGTAGGACGCATTAATGCTCTTGATACATGAGTAATTTATTGAGTAATCAGGCATCTTGCTAGCCTGGAAATACCAAGTGCAGAAACTGAGGCTTGTGTAGCAGTTGAGAGTCTTGTCAGGCAAGCGGAAATAGCCTTTGTCCCTCTAGCCACACTGTAATACCAGGCCCGAGCACCTTCAAACAGATTCCCACTGAAGGAGAGTTTGGCGTTAGGGTTGCTGACATACAGTTGATCATAACTGAATTGTCGGGCAAAACAGTTCGGCATATATGACTCGATTGTACATGAGTTCCCTTGCCGAAAGAGCAGATACCCGGGCTGAATATTAATAAGCCACCAGAAGACTCCTTATGGCAACCTCGTGAAGTCGTCCGGTCCTGCAAGGTCAGCAAATTTATCCCCATAAGATGCACCGGTAATCTCGGGGAAGCAGCGGTCGAGATGATAGTTCGAAATGTTTAGAATACTTTTTCGAACATAGAACATATAATAACAAGAGCAGCTGGAGTTCTTCAGCCTCTGCACAAAAGGGACAAACCCCTCGGATTGAGACACCGGCGTCATCAGTGAAGGGCAGTGCATAACGTACCAAGCCATTAGGTACGTGTAGGGAAGCTCGATCCGGGGGTTGGGGGTCTTCACTCTCGGCCTCCCCTCTGAGTCAACCTCCGGTCTACCTTCAGAGCAACGATGGCCTCCACTTTGCACATGCTCTGAACCAGAGCCCGTAATCCACTTTGGATTCTAGCCACCATTGCTAGAAGGAGAGCGATGGACCTACCATAGGCCAACAAGACCACCGGTACACCACGTCAGCAATAATCACTTCATGCGGCAGTGTCGGCACTACGCAACGCTTCAACCACAGCATGAGAAAGCCCGTCAATAGTTCTCGGTCAGAAATGGGGACCCGGGCTTGGTGATGAAAACTTTCAAAAACTGTATCAGGTTTGAAAGTGTCTTCATTCGACTCTGTGGTGTAAGAGCTCACAGAGGCGTCAATCCTCTCAGCGATTTCTTCGTCGATGCTGGGAGCCAGAATGGTCACTGAGTGATCTTTCTCAGCTATACCATTAAACAGGTAGCTCGCCCAAGACATCTGCTTAACACCCCTAGTCCTCCAGGAGATTATCTGACCGCAGATATGGAAGTGACACAGCACTTCCCAGTAAGTCTCATATATCTGAGGGCACTCTTTCTTCAAGAGATGAAGCTCCTCAGAAGTGGGGACATATTCTTCATAAGGGGCATCTCCCATAACCAGCCCCGAAACTTCATATAGCTCATGAAGGGCGAGCCCCATTTCTCCGACTGGGGTGAAGAATGTCCCCGTCAAAGGGTTGTAGTGCTCCAGGATCCCATAGAAATTATGGGAACTTTGTGGGATGCCATACTGCACAGCCCTGACCGCATGATACAGTCTCACTTGTTCCAACAGAGCTCCGAATTTGACGAGGACAAATCCCACCATCTTGCCCCACCAGGACTTGTCGGAAGAATGGACCCACCCGAGCGGGCGGAAGTCAACGGAAAAATCACCCCTTACCTTCATGAATTGATTGATGAAGGTAGTGCTGAGCCAAGGGGTTTCCCCTATTGGATACTCAAATCTGAGCAATTCGGGAAATAAACCAAAAATCTCCTTCCCATGGCCGCCAGAGTGTACATTTTTGGCGCCTAGTATGCCGAGAGAGACACCGGAGGCAGATCGGGTAAGGTCCCATTCCATTGCACGGTGGACAGACAAGTGCTGGAGATAGGATAGGGGATACATCCTCTCCATATTGGGAAGAAAGAATTTCCTATCCCCTATATGGCGACGCCACTTGTAATCGCCGTCATGCAAGACACTACCATCCTCGTCGATGTTGTCACCAAAGAAGAAGACGGGTTTCTTTAACGGAGTACACGAATCCGTCTCAAATACTCCGTCGGTGATAATTTCCCAGAAGGTCTTCATGCTGACCTTAGAGATCTTCTCCCTTCGCTCCTTTGACTTATCAGTAGTCACAGGAGCAGTCTTCTGCAACACGAAGGTTAGATTATGGTCAGCACCGCCTACGTGCCCAAAGTGACACTTTTTGGATAGAGGGTTGGAGGAATATCGCACTGCAAAAGAAAGTGACATTTGATTAGAAATCTGACAGAAAATAATTTAAGTGTTTGCAATTCAAACGCAGAAATGAACCCAGACGCGGAGATCATCAAAGTCTGCGTCCAGATCCAAAGATCGCGAGGCTAGCATGGAGCCCGCGTTTTAAAAATCCAGAACTCATGAAAATTTCTAAGTATTGGACTCAGACGCAAGATCCATTAAGACGCAAAAGCCATAAGAAATCTGCGTCTGAATCCCTCACACTTAGAAATATTCTAAGTATTGGATCCAAAACGCAAGGCTCAATGAGGCCCTGTGTTCAACAAATAGACACGGACTCAAGAAGATAAAAGATGCAGAGGTCATCAAACCTGCGTCCTGTTTATCGACTCAAGAATCGCGCCTGAAGATCAAACACGGGCTTGAGCCCGTGTTGGCGGTTCACATTTCAAAAGGGATTTAAGAGTCAAAAGAACTCTATAAACCCCTTTAATGGCGTAAACCAGGTCTGATGGCCTTTCATACCTGAAATAGGGGTTTCCTGCATGGAGGAACCGCCCATTTGGATCTCAGGAATGACGGCCTTAGAAGGCGAAGCAGCATGCTTAGCCTTTGGTACCATTGTGACCGAGGATTCGGTGTTGGGGATGAAAGAAATGAGGAGAACAAAAAGCTTCAAGCTTTCTTAACCCTAACAGGTGCAAACGAAGAAGAAGAGTCTAATGATGACTCTTGAAAGATTGTTGCCTTTGTAGGCACAGTAATTCGCAGAGATACGCGGCGCTTGGCTCGACGCCTAATCTCTGCCTGACGCGTGGAAGGCGCATTAAATGCAGCGCGAAATTCGCGCGCCAAAAAGGAGATGTCCCCTCAATTCTATAGTACACGTGGCGACACACTCACAACACGGATTCGCATTCAACAGCTGCGTATTCGTCCCAAAAGACGCGTCCCTCCTAAGATTCATCTTTTTAACTGGGCCGAAGCTGCGTCTGCTTCACAAAGCGACAGTTGCGTCTTCATCCCAAAAGACGCATCCCTTCGAAGGTCGCACCTCTTCAACTAGCCCAGGCCGAAGCTGCGTCTACTTCATAGGGCAAAAGCTGCGTCTTCATCCCAAAAGACGCGTCCCTCCGACGGTCATACCTGTTCCAGCCTAAGCTAAAGTCACGTCTACCTCATGGAGCAACAACCATGTCTTCATCTCAAAAGACGCACCCCTACAAGAATTACGTCTCTGCAGCATAACTAATGATGCGTCCCCACTCCAAATGAGAACTGCGTCTTTAAAAGCAGCATAACCCCTGCGTTTTCAGGACTTACATTCAGTCCTTGCTTCTGCAATTCAGTTCAACAGTACACTGGCACAAGCGGACGACTATCCACCCCTGGTTTAAAATACACCAACGACAAACTCAGAGCATCGGGGAGGTTTAGACTGCGTATCTAGATACACGCCACGATCATTTTTGACGGCTTCAAAGAGTTCAACAGTACACTCACGAAGGCCATACTTCAAACAAGATCAAGCTCGGAGCATTGTCAGTCCAATTATGAGAAGGGTGAATTCAGCTAGAGTCCAAAGTATTTCGAAATCCGTCCCAGCCAACTACAGAATATCAAAAACTTTGGAGGGGGATCTGTAGGCTGTCTAAAAAAAACATTAAAAGACAAGTCATCAAAAAGCAGAACTACAGACGCAGGGCTCGTCGCAGTCTCAGCAATACTGCAGCATGATTAGTCTCTAATTTTGCATAATTTTCATCACATTCTCACATTTATTTGATAATAAATTCTGCTAATAATATCTTGTTGGCCCAAAGGCCTTCCACCCTAGTTTTGATGATGATTAACTCATGTAGTTATGTTTACTAATTATCTTGTGTTGTTTAAGTTTCAGATCATTAACCAAGATATTAGTTGGTGATTAGCTTCAACAAGGTGTTTAGAAGCTTTTCATGATGATTCCAGAGCTTAAGCTTCAAGATCACACTTTGCCTAGCCATGGATGGAGTTTTGGAGCAAGTCAACTTGAAGATGAAGATCATCAAGAAGACTTAGGTATCCATTATTTAGATAGTGTGTTTAGATCCATTTGTAAAGCTTAGTATAGTTGATATGCTCAAGTGCACATACACACACGTTTCATGATTTGGATTTTGGTTTCATGAATAGTAGATCAAAACAAGTTTACTTTATTTCATGTATATTAGATATGTTCTAAATATACATACATGGTTTTGAAATCACCTAGAGGGGGGGGGTGAATAGGTGATGGCTATATGAATTATGGCAATTTTGCAGAATTAAAACTTTCACACACAAATAGCACAAATAAAGACTTGCAATAAATACTACAATTAAGGTGCAAGAATTGAAAGGAGTAGAGTTAGAGAAAATTGATCAAACGCAAACGCAAGGATGTGTTTCCGAGGTTCGAGCCACGCTCTACGTCCCCGCCTTCACACTTGAAGGATTTGCACTACTATTGTTGATCCCACCGGATCGCCAATACAAGGACACACTTGTCCCTTACACTTGTGATGCCGCAACACCACCCGAAGCTCACTAGCTCCCTTGAGGCCGATGCCTCTACAACTTCACTCCAAGAAGAAATGAGTGATCACACTTGATCACTTTACAAAAGCTCACTTGCACAATCCTAGAACCAAATATGTAGATGTAAAGCTTGGGATTGTGGTGTGCAAAATCTAGAGAGAAGGTAGAGAGTAGGCCACAAGTTGGGTGTTGGAAATTTAGGCTTTGGAAAATCTTTTATGAAGGAAAGCTTTGAAAATCTTTGTAAAACTCTTATGAAATATTTTGCAATTGTTGTCTAATCAATATGAGGTGACCCTCTATTTATAGGGGTCAAAAACAGCCTCAAAAACTCGTTGGAGACAAATCCCAAAAAGAAAAACAGTCAGAAAAACTAGCTGTTGGACCTGTCAGAACTTTTGACAGAGTCCGGTCGACCGGGTCGGTCGACCGCCAACGGTCAAAAATATGACCGTTGGGGCTCATCGGTCGACCGGGTCGGTCGACCGAAAACTCCCGTGAACGTAAATAAACTTCGGTCGACCGGGTCGGTCGACTGATATAGACGTGCACAGTATTGTGCACATCGGTCGACCGGGCCGGTCGACCGGTCACTGTAAGTTCTGAAAAAACAGAACTTCCAGAACCAGAAAATCTTGGATTTGGTTTTGGGTTTTGGGTAAGATTTTGGAACTTGTAAAAACATGAAGTATAAGCATGTGTCATACTTCAAACATGTTAAAAGTAGTTTGATAAAATTTTTTTGAACACAAACTTGTTTTTCAATGAAAATGTTTTTCCAAAAACTATTGTTTTTCTAAAACGCGTATTTTCAAATATGTTCTCTTTTAAAAACTAAGTTAGAAATGGAATTGAAAAATCTTTTTGAAGCCTAACTGAAATGTGTGTGTGTGATGATCTCATAGCTCTACTTCTAATATCTAGTTTTGACAAAATGTCTAAAATAAAAATACAATTACAAATTTAGTTTTTCTTTGTCGTTTTGATCTTGTCTTGATCTTCACTTCATCATCTTGATCCCAAAGCATCCTAGTTGTGCGTAGCTTGGGAATCTTCATTTTAGCGGCGTCCAAACTTGTGAGTCTTTTAGCGGAGCCGTCAAAAACAACCTGTTAAATAACCTGAAATATTCTGAAATAAAACATGTTAAATACATAACTAAATATGTTTGTTATCATCAAAATAACTGGGATAATGGCCTTTGGGCCAACAATCTCCCCCTTTTTGATGATGGCAAAACATATGTAGTTATCACAAAATATTTTGGGTAGAGACTTCAAGTGAAGCTCCCCCTCAACACAAGCATATCATAAATGACAAAAATCATATGTGGGCATAGTATAGAAAAATGATAAACACATATTTCCATGTCAACAAGTACTCATAACATAGGACAAATACTCATGTCATATATCAAGATAGAACATGGATACAAGTACTGAAATATGTCCACAAAGCATACATGTAGAAATCCAAATACATGTCCAAACCACAAATAAATACGCATGTCCATAACACAAATACTACATGTCCAAAACACACAAATATCCAAACACATAAAGTACTACAACACAAAATATCACAAATATCTCTCTCAAGATAACTCTCTCAAAATAACTCTCCCCCTTTTTGACATCATCAAAAGGGGAGGTCACTCATCATCATCTCCAGCTTCCTCATCAGCCGTCTGCTCTTTGTCACCAGCGTCTTCGCCTGAAGAAATGACCTCATCTGGGTCAATGCCATCGACTCTGGTCCGCGGTGGTGGAACTGAAGCACGAGCTCTGGGAGGGAATGGAGGACCGGTAGACGGAAGACGACAAGCAGTCGCAGTACGATCAGGAACGGTCATGGAAAACTGTGCAAAGAGAGCCTGAAACTGGACATCCACAAATCTCATGGAGTCAGCAAAGTATGACATGTCGTTCCTGACCTCTGCCCGAAAAGCAGCTTCCTGAGCGTCACGAGCATCCATCTCCGCACGAACCCAGGCCTGGTGCGCCTCGATCTGAGTGCGGACCTCCGAAGAGAGAAGAGCTAGTAACTCAGGAGGAAATGCAGGTGCTGCAGAAGAAGAAGATCCTGGTGCTGAAGATGAGCCAGGACCAGCAGGAGGATGAGGTGGTTGCACAGGAGCGTGTCTACGCAGCTGTGCTTCCATCATCTTCAGGACGACTCCATTGATGTTTGTCGGGGGGCTTGAAGGAGTTTCGGCAGAAAGATCAAAGTCAAGAGCTCGAAGAAGATGGGTAATAAGCATGCCGTAGGGCAAACTTCTACCGCAGTACGGATTTGATCAGAGGCCATATGAGATGTAATAACTCTAGGAAAGTTGACCTTAATCCCTTTAAGAAGACAATAGATGATCAAAGGGACACAACCCCTAGCATGGCTATACTCACCATGTTTGGGGACAATGTTGAAAAAGATAATCTTGGCAAGGACTTGAGATTGAAGAGTGTATCGACTCACTACCTCATTCCTAACTAAGCCGGGGTTGTCATCCCCGTGAATCAGGGTAGAGGCGGTGAGTGAGGACTCACCCTCAGGAAATTCAAAGTCATGCAAATCATGTGAGTACACATCTGCTCCGCCAGTGGAGAGATGCAGAATCCTAGCAAACCGACCGATAGAGAGGTCGATTTCCCTACCTAGAACTCTAGATGTGATGCGGTTACCATCAAATTCATAGTTGGCATAGAAGTAAGGAACAAGGGAAGTGTATACTTGTTCCTTAATGGTCAAGAACTCAACTAGATTATTATTTTGCAGGATTTGAGGGATATCTAGGTGGTCAAAATCCTGAATGGTAACAAATCTCCCTGAATGATATTTCTAGTGGAGAGGTGGGAGTATCTATCTTCAGCTAAATCATTTCTAAAGGGCCGTACGGGTCTAGGACCCTGAGATGAGGGTTGGGCAATACCCTTCCCCTTCTCAGTACGAGATCTCTTAGGCATGATGAATAAAAATTTGATTTTTAGGTGAAATCAAGATTATGGCACGATCTAGAAGCTAAGCAACCTAAAATAGTGACAAAGGAATAGAGATATCTAAGCTAGAAGTGAAGATTCACAATAAAAATTCGATTTTTACCTTGATGAAAATTCTGAAACCCTAACTGAAAAATCTTGAAATTCTTCGAATCCGGTGGTTGGAAGCTGTTGAAATCGAAGATCTGAAGGTGGAATGAAGGATTTGAGATGGGTTTTAAAAGGATTTGAATTTGGTTGAAGGATTGGAGAGAAATCAAATTTTGGGAAAAATGGGGGTTCTTCCGGTCGCTGAGTGAAATGAGAGAGAGAGAGAGAGAAAAATGACAATATATAGCAGATTTGGGCAAAAACACGACGATCGGTCGACCGGTCCGGTCGACCGATTCCAACCGAGAGCTCTGTAAATGATATCGGTCGACCGGGTCAGTCGACCGAAATATCCCGAGACCACAGCAGGCCAGCATCGGTCGACCGTAATTCTGGTCGGTCGACCGGTAGCACACAAAAAAAAAAAAAATTTCTCTCAGGCAGAGTCGGTCGACCGGAGATTTAGGGGTCGGTCGACCGGCTTTGCCTGAAAAACAGCTAACAGCAAATAGCCCAAAAAAAAAAAAATTTAAGTAATCTTGTAATCTAAAATAGGTATGATATATTAATCATATAGGAACACCAACAGGTTTTAAATTTTCATTAAGTCTTTACAAACATCAAAATACATGCAATCCAATTTTAATTTTATTTTCATATTTAAACAAAGATTTTAAAGATGTTGAAGCCGAATACCCAGTGACGGGTTCTGAACTTCATCCTCTTGATTCCTCTTGAATGAGTTGAGGTGCGCAATTGCCATCTTTAAGGTATTTGCTTAAATAAGAAAATTTACAAATGTTTAATTTTTATTTATGAAAATAATGTGTATATGCATATAAGTATATAATCACAAATACTAAACTATACATGTGGACATGTGATGAACAAGGCATGAAACAAAGATATAAAAGTTAACACAAGGCACATATACATCATGATAGAAAGGTAGTTCTATACAAGCATATATCAATAGAATACAAAAGCAAACTATCAATTCTATACATATGTATACATGTCAAAAAAAAAATCAAAATTGAACATGGCATATACAATCATGTTAGAGTTGCAAGTTTATACTAATCATGTATCAATGAAGCATAAAACAAAACTAGCAATCCTATAACAATTGTATATACAAAATTAAAAACTCTTAAATGGAGATGTTACCAATTTACGGGCAATCTCCAAAATTAGGTGCCTCCACGATAGCGATGCAATCTTGATGTGTTCTTTAGGCTTTGTTGCATCTACCATCCGGGCACCACCTCCTCCTAAGTCTTGGAGGGTGTAGATCCACCTATACCTGTTTCATTTGAATTTGGTGGCTCTTTTGGTACCCAAATCTTAGTGGGTCCTTTGGGGTTAGATCCGGGGCGAACCCAAACAAATTATTTTTAACATTGTTCTTAGCATAACAAAATTTTTCTAAATGGCCTTTGCGGCCAAAATGTGTGCAAATATAAATTCTACCATTATTATACATGAATGCATGCTTATGAGTGTGTGCATGTTTCCGTGCATGTGTTTGTGTATGTTGTGCATGTTTCCCTTGGGGGGCTCCCTTAGGAAATTTAGATGCTATCTTTTTCAAATCAAATGCATAGCTTTTTAAATTTGAGTCCAAAACTTCAACACATTTTTGGATCTCAACAAAATCATTTTTATCAATTGAAACCATGGGGGTTTTGCCTTTACTAGCTAGTTTATATTTTTCAAAATCATTTTTCAATTTATCAAATGAACTAGATAAGGCATTTTTCTCATTTACTACTAATTCAAATTTATTCTTTAAAACATCATTTTCCCTTTTTAACTTTTTATTATGAGATTGCGAAATCTCATATCTATGTTGCAATTCCTCAAAGAAACGTGCTAGTTCATCCATAGTGAGATCATCATCATCAAGAGAGTTTTCAATTGTTACCTTAGAAGTGTCCTCTCCTTGTGCCATGAAGCACATGTTAGCGGCGTCGTGCTCTTCTTCGGATTCCGACTCCGAATCATCCCATGTAGCGGCCAAGGCTTTCTTCTTTCTTTGCCCATTCTTGGATGTGGTTGCTTGTAGAGCGGGGCAATCGGCAATTAGGTGACCGATCTTCTTGCAATGAAAGCAAGGACCGGGTTCATCTCTTTTCTTCTCGTACCTTCCTTGAGGCTTCCCTCTTCGGAAGTTACTTTGCCTTCCCTTCTTATAGAACATCTTGCCCACCTTCCGGATGAGCATGGCGAAGTCCTCATCGCAATCTTCCGATGAGTCATCCTCTTCGTGTATGGTAGGAGCGGCTTTGAAGGTAATGGTCTTCTTCTTTGGTGCCTCCCTTTCTTCTCTAACTTTCATCTCCATCTCATGCGTCTTGAGATTTCCGATGAAGCCGGAGAAGTCCATCTCCTCTTTGTCGTTTAGCTCCTTGAGGGTTGTCGCCTTGACTTCCCAAGCTTTGGGAAGAGCTCTAATCACCTTCCTTATCTTTTGATCATTATCAATCTTGTCGCCTAAGGAAGAAAGAGCATTAGTTATTTTTGTAAAACGGGTGAGCATGTCATCTATGCTCTCATTATCAAACATATAGAAGTTCTCATATTGAGAACGTAGCAAGTCAACTTTGGCTCTCTTGACTTGAGACGTTCCCTCATGAGTCACAATGAGTATGTTCCAAACCTCAAATGCGGATTTACAATTTATTATGCGTGCAAGGTCATCTTCATTTAGGGCTTGGGTTAATGCATATTGTGCCCTAGCATTAGCCTCATAGTCTTTGGAAGTATCCTCGGACCATGTGCTCTCATCACTAGTGGGTTCAATGAAATCTTTGGTAATGGCCCTAGCTACCCTAACTCCTAGGGATTTAAGGAAGAGATTCATTTTCACCTTCCAAATGGGGAAGTTTAAACCATCAAACTTGGGTGGGGATTTAATGCTAGAAAAGTCCATGGATGCCATGAATGCTCAAGCAAATGTAAATGCAACACAAATGTATATAGCCAAATATGGATCTCCCTAAGGTGGTTAGACCTAAGTTGTAGGGTTAGGCTCTGATACCAATTGAAATCACCTAGAGGGGGGGGTGAATAGGTGATGGCTATATGAATTATGGCAATTTTGCGGAATTAAAACTTTCACACACAAATAGCACAAATAAAGACTTGCAATAAATACTACAATTAAGGTGCAAGAATTGAAAGGAGTAGAGTTAGAGAAAATTGATCAAACGCAAACGCAAGGATGTGTTTCCGAGGTTCGAGCCACGCTCTACGTCCCCGCCTTCACACTTGAAGGATTTGCACTACTATCGTTGATCCCACCGGATCGCCAATACAAGGACACACTTGTCCCTTACACTTGTGATGCTGCAACACCACCCGAAGCTCACTAGCTCCCTTGAGGCCGATGCCTCTACAACTTCACTCCAAGAAGAAATGAGTGATCACACTTGATCACTTTACAAAAGCTCACTTGCACAATCCTAGAACCAAATATGTAGATGTAAAGCTTGGGATTGTGGTGTGCAAAATCTAGAGAGAAAGTAGAGAGTAGGCCACAAGTTGGGTGTTGGAAATTTAGGCTTTGGAAAATCTTTTATGAAGGAAAGCTTTGAAAATCTTTGTAAAACTCTTATGAAATATTTTGCAATTGTTGTCTAATCAATATGAGGTGACCTCTATTATAGGGGTCAAAAACAGCCTCAAAAACTCGTTGGAGACAAATCCCAAAAAGAAAAACAGTCAGAAAAACTAGCTGTTGGACCTGTCAGAACTTTTGACAGAGTCCGGTCGACCGGGTCGGTCGACCGCCAACGGTCAAAAATATGACCGTTGGGGCTCATCGGTCGACCGGGTCGGTCGACCGAAAACTCCCGTGAACGTAAATGAACTTCGGTCGACCGGGTCGGTCGACTGATATAGACGTGCACAGTATTGTGCACATCGGTCGACCGAGCCGGTCGACCGGTCACTGTAAGTTCTGAAAAAACAGAACTTCCAGAACCAGAAAATCTTGGATTTGGTTTTGGGTTTTGGGTAAGATTTTGGAACTTGTAAAAACATGAAGTATAAGCATGTGTCATACTTCAAACATGTTAAAAGTAGTTTGATAAAATTCTTTTGAACACAAACTTGTTTTTCAATGAAAATGTTTTTCCAAAAACTATTGTTTTTCTAAAACGCGTATTTTCAAATATGTTCTCTTTTAAAAACTAAGTTAGAAATGGAATTGAAAATCTTTTGAAGCCTAACTGAAATGTGTGTGTGTGATGATCCCATAGCTCTACTTCTAATATCTAGTTTTGACAAAATGTCTAAAATAAAAATACAATTACAAATTTAGTTTTTCTTTGTCGTTTTGATCTTGTCTTGATCTTCACTTCATCATCTTGATCCCAAAGCATCCTAGTTGTGCGTAGCTTGGGAATCTTCATTTTAGCGGCGTCCAAACTTGTGAGTCTTTTAGCGGAGCCGTCAAAAACAACCTGTTAAATAACCTGAAATATTCTGAAATAAAACATGTTAAATACATAACTAAATATGTTTTGTTATCATCAAAATAACTGGGATAATGGCCTTTGGGCCAACAGGTTTAACTTGCTAAACAAACTTATTTTGATATCCCTATTCATGTGTTGAAAAATCAAGTTTGATAAAAATACAAGTTTTGGTTTTTGATAAAATTGGCAAGACACAAAAATGAATTGATATGTTGATATATGTCTTGAAATTTTTATCACTTGTTTATGTTTCAATATAAAATGATAAAACAAGTTTTGTGGATTTTTAGAAGTGTTAAAAGATTTTTAGAAAATATTTTAACATATTTTTCTGACCCAGATTTCAGTTCCAGACTTCCACTAGTCGACTAATAAACCTGACTAGTCGACTTGAGGTGAAGTCGGTCGACCGGGCCGGTCGACCGACGTGCACAGATTGTGCACGTTTGAAGTCACTGGGACGGTCGACCGGGCCGGTCGAACGGGCCGGTCGACCGGGCTGAGAGCAGAGCTCTCTGTTTGTTTGGGTCGACCGGGCCGGTCGACCGCAGTTGCCGAACGGTCATAATTCTGACCGTTGGCGGTCGACCGGGCCAGTCGACCGCTGCCTGTCAGCGCTGCCAGCTTAGCTCTAACGGCTAGTTTTCTGATGGGCCTATAAAAACCCCATCTCTTTGGGTTTTTGGCCAAGGTTTTTATAAGAGAAAAATCCTGTTTCCCTAGTGTTTTTAAACAAGTTTTTAAAAGAGTTTAAGTGCCAAAAAGAATTAATCTTTATTGTTTTTGGGTTTTGGAAAATCAAAGAGAACTAGGTTTTGGGATTTTAATTTGATCTTTTATTTCTATCATATACAAGAGATTTCCCAAGTAGTTTTTCTTTGTTGCTTGTTTCCAAAAACACCTTGTTTCCACACTTGAGCTATCATACTATACTAATCTATTTAGGATCTTGTTTTTGTGGAAAAGAAAAGAGAAAAGAAAGAGAGATTGAGTTTGTGGTTTTGGAACCACTTGTTGTAAACACCCTTATTCTTGTTGTATCCCTCTTAGGTAGAGGTGATCGGGTGATTGGTTTGCTCCCTCTAGTGAGAGGTGGAGTTTGGTTGTAAACCCTCTTCGGTAGAGGTGTTGGTTGTTGTGTTGGCTACGGGCCTACCCCTCGGTTGTGAGATGGTTGTTTGAGAGAGGAGTTTGGTACTCCTAAGTGTTGTAACAAATCCTCTTCGGTAGAGGTTCCCTCGGTGGGAGATAGTGGATTGGAAATCCTACACGGTGGTGTAGGCGGGGATGTAGAGCAAGGTGCTCGAACCTCGAAACATATCTTGGTGTTTGCGTTTTGATCCATTGTCTCTCTAACTCTCTCTCTTATAATTGTGCAAAGCATCATTCATATCATCATACCATATTTGCTTGTGTTGAGCATAATTCATATTGCCATATCATATCTATTTGCTTGTGTTGCCTTGCATATATTCATATTGCCTATTCATCTTATATGCTTGGTTGTTTGTGTGTGCCTCACTTGTACCTAATCAACAAGAGCTTCACATAGCACCTCAACCCATTCAAGGGGAATCAAGAGGAGTTAGTCCAGAGCCCTTCACGGGGAATTCGGCTATACTTGTTGATTGTACTAAGTGTGTTGCAAGATTTGCATTAGCTTCCGCATTTAGCGCACATAGTTTTTACATTTAGTTCTAGATTAGCACTTACACCTATTCACTCCCCCCTCTAGGTGTTTTTCAATTGGTATCAGAGCTAGTGCTCCTGATATTAGGCTTAACATCCTAGGAGTGAGATCCATTTTGTTGCTAATCTATTGTTTGCATTTGCTTGTTTGCACACATATAGTTTACCATGACTTTCATGACCCCACCTATGTTTGACCCTTCCAACATTCATGTTTGGAAGATTAGGATGACTGTTTACTTACAAACCCTAGGTCATAAAGTTTACCTTGCCATTACCAAGGAATCCTTCCTTAGTGATAGCAATCATATAGGGGCCAATGCACAAGCCCTTGAGGCCATTAGAAGCACATTATCTAAAGATTATCTTTTACGTGTTTCTAACCTTGATTCCGCTTTTGTAGTGTGGAACAAGTTGACAACAACCACCACCTCCGAGCTTCTATTGCCAAATCAACCGGAGGAATCTAGCGGAGAATCCGATTCACAATACTTCATGGTCCAAGGGAATGACTCCCTTGAGGTACACTCGGAAACTCCATTAGATAGTGATGATGATGCTAGTTCTTCAAATGATCATATTGATGCCCATGCTTTGAATGAAGAACTTTCTATTGTGTGTGAAAAATTGATAGAAAAATATAAGATTTTGAAAAAGAAAAGTCTAGAAATTGAAAATGAAAATAAGAGTTTGCATTCTAGACTTAACAATGTTTTGCAAGAGAAGGTTGAGGTCTATAATGAAAGGGATTCATTGAGATCTCAATTAGAACTTGCACTAAAAGAAAATGAATTTTTAAAATCTAAAAATGATTGCCATGTTCTTTTGAAGAAAAATGAGAACTTGTCTTCAAAAGTAGATTTTGTTTTAAAAGAGAATGTTGATTTGAAAAATAAAATTATTTCTATTTCAAATGAGTTGAATGCTTGCTTAGATAAGAATGTCGTTTTGCAAAATAAGATTGATGCACATGTTTGCCATGCTAGTGTAGCTTCTTCATCTAGTCTACCTAATGCATGTACCTCTTCTTCTAAGATTAATAATGATATATCCATGCTTAAGAAGAAGGTAGATTGTTTGGGCTCCACTATGAGCCAATGTGCCATGAACCACACTCGCTTGGAATCCTTGGTTCGAAAGAAACAAGTTCCAACTTTTATGCATGCACACCCATCACGGCATACACATGCTCCTCACGCACACACTCCTCACATGTATGCTCATGTGTACACTTGTACACATTGTGGACGTAAGGGCCACCTTGCTAAATTTTGCTATGATAGATTACATACTCCTAATTTAGCAAAGAATTTTGTTTGGGTTAGAGAAGGTACTAACCCCCATGGACCCAAAAGAGTATGGGTACCAAAGACCACCCCTCCTTTGTTTGATGTAGGTGTGGGCTCTCACATGACGTGAGAGTGATAGCACCTTGGAGTGGATGCGTTCCGAACTTAAAGGAAATCAATTGGATGCATCACTTTCAAGGGAAGGTTTGGTGGAAAGGACCACCATGTTTTGGAGACAAGGAGAGTTGCTTCTTCAGTTTTGGTAACAATCCTTTACTCCCATTTATTGTTTACATGCTTTTGATATTCATTGTTTATAGCATGTTTTTTTCGATGTCTATGGATTAGTATGTTCATTCCATGTTTATTAGATCCTTGACATACATGTATAGTATTTGAGACACACATGCTTATGTGAACCCATACTTAGTGTTCTCACCTTTGTTTAAGCTATAATGCTCATCATGAATCTAATGCATGTGAATCTACATAGTAATCATGTTTTAGCTTTATCATGATGATTTTTCTTATTTTGATGCTTCATGCTAAGATTGCTTGTTTAGATGTTAGTTTTCATTAAGACTAGGATTTATACTTGTACATATAGTGGGTCACAAATAAATCTATATGTTTGGGCTTGATTGCTTATTTGAACCCATTAGATGTACTAGTATAGTCTAGTTTTGATGATTCATACATTTCAAACTTGTATTCCATTTTTGAATTTGTTTTATGAGTTTTCACTTCATGTATATGTTTGTATTGCCAAACTTTAAGATATACATGTATACCCCTTGAGTCATTTGCCTTTAATGCAAATCTATTTATGGACTCAATTGTGTTTAGGGATATGTATGTATACTTATTGTGTTGACAGTTCATACATATACCTTGAAATGAAATGTGTTTTGATGAAGATTTAGTTTCTCTTGATTTTGTTTAATTGTTTAACTTCATGTATATGTCTATCTTGTCCAAACTATTAGATATACATGATTATCCTTTTTGAGCCACGTGCCTTAATGCATATATTTTGTGGACTCGTTGAGTTTTGGATATGTATGTATACTTTAGTTTGTATTAGACATACATATGCCTTGAAGATTGAATAGTTTAGATGATTTTTATGTTTTCATGTTTTCATGTTTAAGGAATAATTGAGCTTAATGAAAAGTTTTCATGATTATGATATTCACACTTTATTCGTACACTCACATTTATTGCTTGCTCATGTTTTGTTTTCATGAGTCATATTTATGCTTAATTGAATTAGAGTGTTTGATATCATGTGGATTTCATGTTTATGAAAAATAATTTTGTTTTATTCCTTGCTTGAAGGATTTCGTACTAGTTAACCAAAATTTTCACTTTAACTAGTTACGGTATTCCTCATATGGTAGTTGAAAATCTCTACCAAAAGTTTTTCAAACATACTCTATTTTCAAACCTATTTTGAAAACCCCTACCTTCATGGGAGGATGGATGGGAGATCATGTTCATGAATGCTTTAAAATGAAAATCATTTAAAACTTGAACCTTGTTTGGGAGGTATAGTAATATGATGTATACACTTGAACTTATTGTTATGTCAATTGGTATCATTGAACTCTTTCAATTGGTATCATTTTGATCCTCTTGTATACTCATATTTGTTTTGTATGTATGTATGATTTCAATTCCAAGAATATCAATTTCTATTGGTATCTATTTTCCATACATATATATGTTTGTGTTTATGCTAGTGCTTGAGTTTCAATTTTGTTTAAATTGATTACTTTTAAATTGGTATCAAGACTATGCATTATTTTAGTTTGTATTTCATAAAGGGGGAGAAAATTTGATTTTGTCTTTCAATTGGTATTTGTACTCCCATACTTTATGATTGAAAATTCGAATTTGGCATCATATGTTTAAAATGAACAATTCTTACAATTGGTATCAATGTTTCTATGTAAAATCTTTTCAATTGGTAAAACATTTACATTTGGTATCAAAATTTGAGTTTAGACATTCAAAAATTTATTATATTTAATTTCAATTGATATCAAGATGTCTTGTGTTTTAAATTGGTATCTAAAATTTTGTTTAAAGTAAAATACAAAAGTTTTGATTTAAATTTTCTTATATGCAAGAAGAGCTTAACATCTCTTCATATAAATTCATATTGAGTGTATTGTGTATTGAAGAGCTTAACATCTCTTCTTTATGTGGTACACGTGTGTAGGGGGAGCTTCACATCTCCTCTTATTCATTACATAATGTGTGTTATGTGAATTAGGGCTTAACATCCCTCTTTCATGTAATGCATATGTGTAGGGAAGCTAACTTAGCGTCTTCCTCTTCATGAATGTATATAGCATATAACATTTATTAATTTTTGTTTATTTTCACTTAGTATCAAGATGCTTCATTGACATATTTTTAATTGATATCATGTTTGTAGTCACCCCTTATTGATTTTGTTTTTGTTTTAGACAAAAAGGGGGAGACCATTGTTTGTATTGTTTTGATTGACTCAAAGGGGGAGAAAGATTTTTACCCCTCATTATATTGTTTTGATTGTTTACCCTTTGTTGATGATTGACAAAAAGGGGAGAATTATTTGTGAGTTTTATATATATGCATACTTATGTTTTTGCATATATTAAGTTTTATTGGTAGTTTTAATTGGTATCTAGAGCATCTAGTATTGTTATTAATGTGTTATTAATTTAATTGGTATCTAGAGCTTCTAGAATATGTTTTATGCATGTTGATGCATGCATGTTTATGTACATTCATTGCATATCTTTTATCTATTTGCTTATGCATGAGTTAAGGGGGAGCTTCTTTGAAGCTTAACTTTAATCCATGCATATATAACTCCATGAGTTTTGTCATCATCAAAAAGGGGGAGATTGTTGGCCCAAAGGCCTTCCACCCTAGTTTTGATGATGATTAACTCATGTAGTTATGTTTACTAATTATCTTGTGTTGTTTAAGTTTCAGATCATTAACCAAGATATTAGTTGGTGATTAGCTTCAACAAGGTGTTTAGAAGCTTTTCATGATGATTCCAGAGCTTAAGCTTCAAGATCACACTTTGCCTAGCCCATGGATGGAGTTTTGGAGCAAGTCAACTTGAAGATGAAGATCATCAAGAAGACTTAGGTATCCATTATTTAGATAGTGTGTTTAGATCCATTTGTAAAGCTTAGTATAGTTGATATGCTCAAGTGCACATACACACACGTTTCATGATTTGGATTTTGGTTTTCATGAATAGTAGATCAAAACAAGTTTACTTTATTTCTATGTATATTAGATATGTTCTAAATATACATACATGGTTTAACTTGCTAAACAAACTTATTTTGATATCCCTATTCATGTGTTGAAAAATCAAGTTTGATAAAAATACAAGTTTTGGTTTTTGATAAAATTGGCAAGACACAAAAATGAATTGATATGTTGATATATGTCTTGAAATTTTTATCACTTGTTTATGTTTCAATATAAAATGATAAAACAAGTTTTGTGGATTTTTAGAAGTGTTAAAAGATTTTTAGAAAATATTTTAACATGTTTTTCTGACCCAGATTCAGTTCCAGACTTCCACTAGTCGACTAATAAACCTGACTAGTCGACTTGAGGTGAAGTCGGTCGACCGGGCCGGTCGACCGACGTGCACAGATTGTGCACGTTTGAAGTCACTGGGACGGTCGACCGGGCCAGTCGACCGGGCTGAGAGCAGAGCTCTCTGTTTGTTTGGGTCGACCGGCCTGGTCGACCGCAGTTGCCCAACGGTCATAATTCTGACCGTTGGCGGTCGACCGGGCCAGTCGACCGCTGCCTGTCAGAGCTGCCAGCTCAGCTCTAACGACTAGTTTTCTGATGGGCCTATAAAAACCCCATCTCTTTGGTTTTTGGCCAAGGTTTTTATAAGAGAAAAAATCCTGTTTCCCTAGTGTTTTAAACAAGTTTTTAAAAGAGTTTAAGTGCCAAAAAGAATTAATCTTTATTGTTTTTGGGTTTTTGGAAAATCAAAGAGAACTAGGTTTTGGGATTTGATTTGATCTTTTATTTCTATCATATACAAGAGATTTCCCAAGTAGTTTTTCTTTATTGCTTGTTTCCAAAAACACCTTGTTTCCACACTTGAGCTATCATACTATCCTAATCTATTTAGGATCTTGTTTTTGTGGAAAAGAAAAGAGAAAAGAAAGAGAGATTGAGTTTGTAGTTTTTGGAACCACTTGTTGTAAACACCCTTATTCTTGTTGTATCCCTCTTAGGTAGAGGTGATCGGGTGATTGGTTTGCTCCCTCTAGTGAGAGGTGGAGTTGGTTGTAAACCCTCTTCGGTAGAGGTGTTGGTTGTTGTGTTGGCTACGGGCCTACCCGTCGATTGTGAGGTGGTTGTTTGAGAGAGGAGTTTGGTACTCCTAAGTGTTGTAACAAATCCTCTTCGGTAGAGGTTCCCTCGGTGGGAGATAGTGGATTGGAAATCCTACACGGTGGTGTAGGCGGGGATGTAGAGCAAGGTGCTCGAACCTCGAAACATATCTTGGTGTTTGCGTTTTGATCCATTATCTCTCTAACTCTCTCTCTTATAATTGTGCAAAGCATCATTCATATCATCATACCATATTTGCTTGTGTTGAGCATAATTCATATTGCCATATCATATCTATTTGCTTGTGTTGCCTTGCATATATTCATATTGCCTATTCATCTTATATGCTTGGTTGTTTGTGTGTGCCTCACTTGTACCTAATCAACAAGAGCTTCACATAGCACCTCAACCCATTCAAGGGGAATCAAGAGGAGTTAGTCCAGAGCCCTTCACGGGGAATTCGGCTACACTTGTTGATTGTACTAAGTGTGTTGCAAGATTTGCATTAGCTTCCGCATTTAGCGCACATAGTTTTTACATTTAGTTCTAGATTAGCACTTACACCTATTCACCCTCCCTCTAGGTGTTTTTCATATCTTACTTGCTTGATCTTAGGTCAATGGTGTGCAAATGAAGAAGATGACCCAAATCACCATTTAATTGGTGATTAAAGGACTATTAAAATAGCTATTGATCTAAAGAGCAGATTCTGTCAAACCAGGGGCGCCAAACCAGAAACCGGGAGAGTTAGCCGACAGGGTGACAACCGCGCAGCACGCAGCAGGCGGCGCCGCACGCGCCGCCCAAGGAAAGCCGCAGAAACGCGGCATTTTGCCGCGTTTTCGCGGCCAAAACCAGAAACCAAGAGATCCAGCCGACAGGGGGACAACCAGGCGGCACGCAGAAGGCGGCGCTGCGCGCGCCGCCAAAGTAATGCTGTGAAAACGCGGCATTTGCCGCGTTTCCGCGGTAATACGGCCGCGCCACGCGCGCCGTTTGGGGTCACATCCTGCCTCCTGACCCCCCAGGCGGCGCCGCACATGCCTACCAAGGACAGCCGCGGAAACGCGGCAAAAGCCGCGTTTCCGCGGCCATATGGCCACGCCGCGCGCGCCGTTTCGGGTCACATCTTATCCCCTGGCCCCCCTCTTCCTTGGTGACTATAAATACCCCCCCGGGGTCTCAGAAGGAGATATGCAGAGTTGAGGGAGAATTTTAGGAGTAGTTTCACTTTCCATTGTAGTTTAGGTTAGTATAGTTAGTTTCTTCTTCTTCCTTCTTTGTAAGTTTCATTTTGTAGATCTTGTATTAGGGAGAGAGAGTGGTACATGTTGGGAAGCAAGAGTGCTTGTAATTGAAGGTGACAATCAATGAAAGGTGCTCTCTTACCTTATCTTTGTTTTCTTCTCTCTAATCTCTTTTTCATGTGTAGCTAGTTTTTCTCTCATGGCAACTAACTACTAACCACCAACTAGTCTAACTTCTTTGATGATAATCCACATGAATCTAATAGCCTCTACTTGGCCTTACTCTTGCAAGAGCCATTGATGGCTCATGATGATGGATCTAACACTCTAACTTCCTAACCACTAACAAGCTAACATTACTTTACTCCATGCTTACTTTTCTATAGTATTGATGGTTTAAGTGTAGCTTGAACTTGTTTTGTTGAGTTGGGTTGTGATGAGTTACATATGGGTTATGCTTTGTAAAGCTCTTGAACCAAGGACTAGTGATGGCCAATGATACATGTGAGGCAACTATCACTAAGAGTTAGCGTGTGGTGGAGTCATTAGTAGTTAGTAGCCGTGAGTTTTCTTTCTTTTTCACTTGTTTTAGAAATATATCCAAAAAAAACAAAGGCATCCTTTTCAATGTTTCCCACTTCTTCGTATTTCACCGTATCTCTCTTTTCATTCTTTCTTTTCTTTTCTTTTCATTCTTTAAAACTTTGAAGAACTTTTAACATAAACGTGAATCAATCGGTAAAGCTTCTATCGCCTCCCGTCCTTGTGGATATGACCCGTATAGCCACTTCGCTACTACGGAAGAATCGCAAAAGCAGTAACTTCGACCCACACTTCCTTCTCTTATTTTAGTACTTGCTTTTTGCCGATCACAGCACCAAGGCGCGAGGGTCAAAACCCGCGTCTCAGCAGCCCTGCAGCACCAAGGCGCGAGGGTCAAAACCCACGTCTCAGCATCACTACAGCACCAAGGCGCGAGGGTCAAAACCCGCGTCTCAGCATCACTGCAGCACCAAGGCGCGAGGGTCAAAACCCGCGTCTCAGCAGCCCTGCAGCACCAAGGCGCGAGGGTCAAAACCTGCGTCTCAGTTATAACTTCTCTCGTTATGGGGTCAATCACTACCCACATAATGAGGAAGTTAACCCCATTGTGGAGTGTTTTTAGGGGGCACGTTCACCCTTGAAACCTCTATAAATAGCTCCGCTTGCTATTGAAGAGGGGAGAGAGAATTCTGGGAAGAAGAATTTGACTTGTGAGCTTTCACAGAAAAGAAAAGAGAGTCCAACTCTTCAAGTAACTTGCTGCGTACAAGTTAATCTTTGTCTATAATCTCTTTGAGATTTCTGGTCGACAGGAGCTGTGTTACTCCGTCTGCCATCCAAAGAGAAGATCCCCGAGAGTTCTTGACGTTCACCCGGTCAACAGAAAATAAGATTCACTTTCCACCGCCACCTGAAGAACCCAGCATTAAACAAAGAAAAGATTCAAGTCTCAACATCTTTCCTCTCTTGTAAGAGGATTATTGATCCGTTGTAACTTTCTTTACTATCAAATAAAGAATTTACGTTCCGATCTTCAATTATTTCTCCCGTCAAACAACCTCCACTGGCTGCAAGGTTAGTTTAACAAACAAGGGTTGTATGCCTTTGTGTCTTTGTACATTTTGGGTTCCTCCCATCAATAAGATCATGTATATTCAAAGAAAACTTTGAAATGGAGGTTTTCCATTTGGGCTTCGGATGTAATGTTGGATGTGTTTCAGTTGGAGGGAAAACTTGAGTTTCCCTCTTATTTGACTTTGATTTTAGTCTCACATTGGATAGGAGATGGGTGGTTGGATAGTATATATACCAACTTCTCTCATGCCTATTGTTATGAGTGTTGGGCCATGGGTCATATCCCCACATGCGCTCACACGCGCCGAACCGAACCTGGCCGGTGCAGGTGGCGCGCGTCCACGACCTGCGGACACGAATGCAGTTCGATTCAGGGGCTTGTTGGACCTGCTACATTTTTGTTGGTTTTTTATTTTTTATTTAAAATTTTGTTGAGATTTTCGGGTAGAGTTAGACTCGTTCAAGAGAATCGGATCTACACGTTGTAACCACTCGCGCATGATCACAGATTCTCTCGGGCTGTTACAAACTGAAAGATCTGCAAAGGGTTATAAATACCCTATCTTTGCACATATCTTTTACATGAAACAGATATCATTATGCTCTCTTTCTCCCACAAATTTCTTACATATATTCTGCTAAAATAACCAAATTTTTTGCGATCGGGTTTTGGTGTTTTCTCAAAGCTGATTATCCACTTACGGGCAACGAATCTCTATCTGAGCAGAGGCCTGACTCATCGTCCTGAGTTGGGTGCTGGTGCATTATCGGGAGAGTTTTTACAGCTAGGAGAGGAGGTCATTTTCAAGGTCCAGACGAGAGACCGGTCATCTTTCTTCTAGGACAGTACGTCTGCACGACTACGTCATCCCAGACCATCTTTTTCTTTTCTTTTAATTTTGTATTTTTAGTTACGTGCTTAGGACAAGTAGTTTATTAGTTTTAAAGATCTATATTTGTTGCATGTTTTAATCCAGTTAAATTTTCTACTGTCTAGAAGAAAGATTTTGATAATTCATGCAATTAAATTTAGAGAATTATTTCATGCAATATAATTACTTGTCTGTTTCATGCAATTAATAATTTTCATGTAAGTAAAATAAAATTGTCCCTGCAAGTAAAGATAATTATTTAAAACAATTATTTTTTAAAAAAATCTTAAATGGAAAATTTTGCATTCTTACAGTTTATATTTTACAAGTTCTTACCAATTTATTTAAAAGATTGTGTTTTAAATTTTCATTTATCTTGGAAAGATTTGCATTAAATTTTTCATTACAAAAATTGTTGTAATAAATTTTTCTAAACTATTTAGATCTTATCGTAACATATTATTGTAAGTTATCATGTTGTAAGATTTCTTAAAATCTGATCCAATTTTAATCTCTTTTAATTTCTTGCAAAGTAAAATTTATTTGTTCTAATTATTACAAGGCCAAATCTTTCAATATAAGATCCTAGAAAATATAAATAACTTTATTCATTACAAATTTATATTTATAATTATTACAAGGCCAAATTATTTTCATTACAAACTTTATTCATTTGATTTCATTACAACATCTTATTAATTTTTTGTTACAAAAGAAAATCTTTTACAATATAATTTAAATTATTTAAATCTTGTCTCTTATATATATATATATATATATATATATATATATATATATATATATATATATATATATATATACACATATATATATTATAAACACTTATTGCAAGATTTTACAAGCATGCATCAATTAATTAACTGCTTCTTGCAATAAAATTTGGCTAATTAAAATTATTTAATTTTGTGATATTTGCTATAAGGATTATTTATTCTTGCAAGTCAATTATTAATTAATTCTTGTTAGTCTATTTCTAAAATTTAATTGGATAACCTCTTAGAAATTATTGTTGTTATAATTTCGAATTAGGAAAATTAAAAGGACAAGTCTATATCTTATTATATCTTGCTTGAATTATTTGGCACATAATTAAAAAAAGACTATACATTATTTTATTCTGCAAACCCTAATGTAAAAGCTATCAATACAAACTAAATTCTGATATTACCAAAATAATTTTGAAATACAAAATTCAGGTAGCACATCCCGTCACTATGGCCAACCCTGATCATTTCAAGGATGTCAAACCGGAGAAATTCTTCGGCACATACTTTAAGAGATGGGAAAATCAGATGAAGTATTGGTTAACCACTTTAGATCTCATATCAGCCATAAATGACATCATTCCCGCACCTTCTCCTAAACCTTCATCTGTTAGATCTTCTCCTGTTGAAACTCCTCCTACAACTCCTTCCTCCTACATCTATTTGAAACCTGAGGAAATTGACTATCATTGTGTAACGCCCCGATCTCGCGGGTATGGAGACGTTACTGCGACGTATATACGCAGGTCAGAAATACCCTCACGTATATACGCTAAGCATCAGTATAGGCAAGAATCAGAGTACGGAAGCACGTGGTGCATTATACATTCCAACATATGAGTACAATTACAAAGCTATCACCAGATGTGACACAATATTACAATAATATTACATCACTAATAAGGCGCAAATGCGAGAATTCAAAGAGATGTACATGTATGAACAGTACAAAAGGGCGCTCACGAGATAGCTGGAGAAGCCGCGAGCCAACGAGGGGGAGAAAAGATGGGACTGGAGCCACAGCTGGTCTGTCCGCTCCGCAGAAGTAAGCTTGGTCCTCAGCAGAAAGAATCCCCTTCAGTCCAAGCTCCGAGACCTGGACATGAGGATTCAGAGGAGTCAGAACTCCCCAACGAGTGATGATGCGAAAGCCAGGTGGCGAGCATAGGTAAGCACACGTGTATCAATAAATCTAAGTCATAAATATGCATTGAAAATTGTGCCGTGGGCACTAGCACACAGGAGCAAATAGGTATAGAACAAGTGATATCAAGCAGGAAGTACTCATGGTATGATAAGATAAGAACAGGAGACTGGTGGAATAGAATATAAGTGGAAAGGCAAGACATGAACAGGTATAATATAATAATCATAAAACTAGAAATCCGAAGTAAAACCTGATAAATACAATTGTGGCGAAAACAAGTGGTATAACCTAGTTTGTAGAGCAACATAACAAGTTACCATCTTGGCATTTTATTATTATTACTCGTCCGACCCATATATCTAGGTATGTGTCCCGGTGTACATCTCAACACACATACATCCATATATAAGCAAGTCGAGGTTGGTTATTGGAAGCTGATGAAGAACTGATAGCTTATACTTATAGTAGTTCCCGTCCGCCTGGGACACAGCCATTGGGGCCTTAAATCCCCCTAATACGTATCTTCTGGGGGCCTGAAATCTCCCTAACACGAATCGTCAGTTTTGTATTCCATTACTATAAGCAAGGCATCATACCGGCATCCATCACTTCCTCCCATTCCCCGTGCAGGTTATCCTTTTTATGGCTTATTAACATAATTATCGGATTACGAGAATGAGTAGGATCATAACTGGCCATAACAGGAGTACATAACAAGCATAACAGGGGTTCATGACAAGAGATCAAGTACTACATTCCCGAAATGTGATAATCATGGGTGGAGAGTTAATCATAACAGGTATCAGTGTTAATCATGACAGTGACAAGTGATCTGGCAGGTGACAGATAATAAGTCATGTCATAACAAGGAACAATATCAAGTAGCAGTATATCAAGTATCATGTGTTATATGCCTTGGAGGTGATATTAGATAGGTGACAAGTCATAAGAGATAACATAGCAGGAACATACATCAAGTAGTAACATGATAAGTGATACATAATGCCAATACAAGTCGAACCGATTAAACGGGAAAGTCAAGAGGGAAGTGAGAACACTCGCCTAAATACAAAAAAAAATACTGTGGAATCCTCAATCTCCAGAATCCAGGCAACAAACGCGTAAATGCGTTCAGTAAAGTAAAGATTGTATTATGTAGAAGAGGAGAGAGAATGAGCCAGGAGGAGAGAGAATGAAGACGCAGGATTGTATGCGCCGGAAAAAAGAAATAAAGAGTGTTCGTTGTAAAATTTCCTTGAATCAGATGAAAAATTGCAACAAAAACTGTTTTCCTTCCAGTTACAAGGGAGGGAGGATGTTGAATCTTGAATCCTCCCTTTGTTTAAGGCTGGGTTCTTCAAGTGGCGGTGGAGAGTGAATCTTGTTCTCCGTTGACCGGATGATCGTCGGGATCGTCAGGGATCCTCTCTTCGGCTGGTAGAAGGAGTAACACAGCTCTGTCTACCAAAACTCTCAAAGAGAAGGTAGGCAAAGGGCAACTCGTACGCAGCGAGCTTGCTGAAGAGTTGAGCTCTCTCTCTCCTGTCTCTGTCTGTCTCTTTCTCTCCGAGCGCCTTCTCTCCTCCTCTTGATCGGCCGACCTTTTTTTGTCTTTTTCATAGCGACGGGCCTATTTATAGAGGTTCCAGGGGTGAACGTGCCCCCTAAAAACGCTCCACAATGAGGGGCCAACTTCCCCGCTTCCCCGCTATATGGGCGGCGACTGGCCCCATAACCAGGGCGGTTATAACGGAGGCGCGGGTTTCAACCCACACGCCTTGATACTGTGACGCGGGCTTTGGGCCCTCGCGCCTTGATGCTGAGACGCGGGTGTCGAGCCCACGCGCCTTGATGTTGAGACGCGGGTGTCGAGCCCACGCGCCTTGATGTTGAGACGCGGGTGTCGAGACCACGCGCCTTGATGTTGAGACGCGGGTGTCGAGCCCACGCGCCTTGATGTTGAGACGCGGGTGTCGAGCCCACGCGCCTTGATGTTGAGACGCGGGTGTCGAGCCCACGCGTCTAGAACTTGAGACTCTGCTTTTTAATGGCTTGTCTTTCAGTGATTTTTAGACAGCCTACAGAACCCCCTCCAAAGTTTTCGATATTCCGCAGTTAACTGGAACGGATTTCGAAATACTTTGGACTCTAGCTGAATTCATCTCTATGACTGGACTGTTAATGCTCTGGGTTTGATCTTATCTGGAGTTGGTCTTCGTGAGTGTACTGTTGAACTCTTTGAGGCCACCAGAGTTGATCGTGTTGAGTGTCTAGATACACAGTCTAAACCTCCCCGATTGCTTTTAGTCTATCATGGACGCGCTTTAAGCCAGGAGTGGACGATCGTCTGCTTGTGCCAGTGTACTGTTGAAACTGATTTGCAGAAGCAAGGACTGAACGCCAGTTCTTTTTGAAGAGCAGAGATGGTACTGCTTTACAGACGCGACTTTCATGGGGTGCGCCTTTTGGAAATGGAAAACGCGACTGATATTCCATTGGGCAGACGCGATGCTAGGCCGGATTGGAAGGACGCGACTTTTTGGACGCGACTATGGCTGTGCTGACGGGGCACGTCCATCGAAGAGGCGCAGCTGTTGGGTGCGAATCCGTGCCATGTCATGAGTGCACCGCCACTTGTTCTGGGGAACCGTCAGGACATCACCTTTTGGCGCGCGGACTTCCCAGTTCATTAAATGATCTGTTCCACGCGTCAAGCGATGACTCGCTGTAGAGCTAATCGAGCCACGCGCCGCGTATCTTTGCAAATCTTTGTGCCTATAAATGGCAACAGTCAGAGAGATATCCTCTTCTTCTTCGAGCGCTTCTGTTAGGGTTTTTAGAAAGAGGATCTTTGTTCATCACTTTTCATTTCTCCTTCATCGGACTCTTGATCACCAATGGCACCCAAGGCCAAGCCAACCGCATCATCCTCAAAGGCGGCCGTCGCCGAGGCCCAGAGGGGCGGTTCCTCCGCACAGGAAGTCCTTTTCCCAGGTATAATGCCGTTTAGGCTTAACCTTCACCATTAATGGAAGTTCATGGAACCCCTAAAAAAATCTTTTTTTTTTGGAAGAGAACTGTCAACACAGAATATAAATCGTGTTTGATTCTCAGACGCGGTCTCAGACGCGGTCTTTGAGTTGATAACCAAGGCGCGGGTTTGATGACCCGGTGCCAGTGAGCCCTGCATTTCGGATTCTTCACTTAGAATATTTCTAATTGTGAAGGGTTCGGACGCGGACTTGATCCTTGCGTTCTATGACATCAGGTGCTGATTTTTTATGAATCTGTCACCTGAGCCCAAGTACTTAGAGATTTTTCATAAGTCTTGGTTTTTAAAACGCGGGCTTGATCCTGCGGGCCTCACATCTGGACGCGGATTTGCAGGTCTGGACGCGGATTTTGATAATTCCTGGGTCCAGTGTCTCTTCTGCGTCTGGACTATAGACACTTAACAATTTTTTTGATAAGTGTCCTTTTCTTTTGCAGTGCCACACTCTTCTGCCCCACTCTCCAAGAAGCGCCACTTTGGGCACGTAGGTGGTGCTGACCGTGATTTAACCTTTGCGCTGCAAAGGACTGTACCTGTGACTGCTGACAGGTCGCAAGAGCGCAAGAAAAGGCTCTCCAATGTTGACATGACAACTTTTAGGAGCTTATGACTGACGCAGCATTCACAACGGATGCTCGTGTTCCGCTGGAGAAGCCTGCCTTCTTTTTTGGAGACCATATCGGCGATGGCGGCTATTCCATGTATGACGGAGATTATAAATGGCTCCGCCAGATAGGGGGTAGAAGATTCTTTCTTCCGGACATGGAGAGGATGTACCCGCTGTCTTATCTCCAGCACATGTCCGTCCCTCGGAAGATGAAATGGGACCTTTCCCGATATGTCCCTGAGATTACTCTCGGTGACTTAGGCTCCAAAAGGGTATACCGTCATGATAGTCATGATAGGGCGGTTCTCGGCCTGTTCCCCGGGTCGCTCAGGACTGAGCCCCCGGTTGGAGAAACACCAAAACTTGGCACCACTTTCCTCAATGCATTCATGAAAGTGGAGGGTGATTTTCCGGTTGAGTTCCGTTCGCCCGGGTGGGTTCATTCCACCGAGAAGTATTGGTGGGGCAGGATGGCAAGCTTCGTCCTTACCGACCTTAGGGACTTGTTGGAGCAAACGGATTTGTACCAAGCAGTCAGGGCCGTACAGTATGGTATCCCGCCGAGTTCTCAGAACTTCTTCGGGATCCTGGAGCGTTACAATACTTTGACGGGGACATTCTTCACTCCGGTCGGAGAGATGGGCCTTGCCCTGCACGAGTTGCATGAGGTCTCGGGGCTGCCATAGGGGACTCTCCCTATGAGGATATGTCCCAACCACTGAGGAGCTCAACCTTATGAGAAAGGGTCTCCTCAAGTGTATGAGACTTATTGGGAGGTGTTATGTCACTTCCACATTTGCGGTCAGGTAACCTCTTGGAGGTCGGGAGGAGTCAAGCAGCTGTCTTGGGCCAGCTACTTGTTTAACGGTATCAATAAGAAAGACCATCCGGTAACCCGACTGGCTCCCAGCTCCGACAAGGAGATTGACGACAGGGTTAAGGCTTCTGAAGGCTTCTACACCACGGTTTCGAACGAGGATGTTTTCGAACCGACATGGTTTTGAAAGCTTTCATCATCAAGCCCGGATTCCTATCTCCGATCGAGCACTGTTGGCGGGCTTCTTAATGCTGTGGTTGAAGCGCTGTGTGGTGCCCACGCTGCCACATGAAGTCATTGTTGCCGATGTAGTGTACCCGGCGGTGCTCCTGGCCTATGGCTGTCCCATAGCCCTTCTCCCAGCCATGGCGGCTGGCATTCAAAGCGGGTTGCGGGCGTTAACCCAGACTTTCTGCGAGGCAGGGAAGGCTGTCGACTCCCATGGCAAGCCGGTTGTTGCCTCAGAGGGGAAGCCGACGGTGAAGCGCCCCAACCCTCGGGTCGAGCTGCCTTACACGTACTTAATGGCTTGGTACGTGATGCACTGCCCCTCTCTGATGACGCCGGTGCCTTGGAGTGAGGGTTTTGTCCCTTTTGTACAGCGGTTGGAGGGTTCTGACTGGTGTAATACTTACATGTATTACGTTCGAAAGTGCATTCTGTCTGCTTCGAACTACCAGCTTAACCGCTGCTTCCCCGAGATTCCTGGTGCATCTTTTGGGGAACTATTTACCGACTCCGCAGGCCAAGATGATTTCACTAGGCTGTCAGCGGGGATTTTCTTGTGGTTGGTTAACATCCAGCCTGGGTATGTGCTTTTCCGGCAAGGTACTTCATGCACGATCGAGCCATATATGCCGAATCGCTTCACCCGACAGTTCGGCTATGATCAACTCTACGTCGACAACCCCAATGCTCGACTCGCCTTCAGTGGGAACTTGTTCGAAGGTGCTCGGGCTTGGTACTATAGCGTGGCCGGAGGGACGGAAGCAACTTTCCGTCTACCTCTCAAGGAGCCAAAGGGCCGCACAAGCTTCAGCTTCTGTACCTGGTACTTCCAGGTCAACCAGACACCATACTTTGTTCCGGAGTATTCATGCATTGAGAGTATCAATGCAAATTTTGAAGCAAGGTCGGGGTCTGGTAAACGCTCGCGAGGCGTCGAGCAGTATCTGAAGGCTCTGAGGGAAGTCGGGAGAGGGTCGAGGGAGGAGCCACAAGCAACAAAGGCTCGACAGGCGGTGAGTAAGCGTGCTCGAGGCTCTACTTCCACTGCTGACCCTGCCCCAAAGAAGGTCCAGAGAGACTTGACGGCCGAAGTTTCTCTATCCGAAGACATCCCTGCTGATGTTGAGGAACCGAGGGTAGAAGAGGCAGATGAAGAGGCTGTCCCCTTAGTCCGTGCCCATAGGTTGCGCAGCAGGGGCTGCAGGAGTTCAGAGGGAGGAGAGCCTGTTGACGAACCGACCGCCGCTGACGAGGCCGAGCAGTTCGAAGTCGACATCATGAGCGGAGGTGATGTTGAGATTCCGGGGGTCTCAGCTCAGCCCGGGTTTTCCTCAGCTCACGAAAGGAGAGATGAGGCACAGCAACCGGAGGTCGACATCATGAGTGATGTTGAGATTGCAGGAGTCTCAACTCAGCTCGGGTCTTCCCCTGCTCATGAAAGGAGAGATGAGGCACAGCAACCTGGGTCTCCAAGTGTGTTCATCTCCAGTCCTCGGACAGTTGACCCCAGCCCTACCATTGGGGTAATTGGTGGCAAGGCTCCGGCTACCGAGGCCTCTCGCGTTGAACTGTCGTCTTCCTTATCCGCAGAGGGAAGCGATTTTGAGGATGAGGTCGACTATGGTGACGAAACCGCTCCTCCTGATCCGAGTAAATTCTCACACATCTCGGAGGAGGAAATACATGGGTGCGAGCCGTTGACGGCATTACCACTGGCGGCAGTTATTCCCGCTGAAGGTACTCTTTTCACCTTCTGACTTGATCTCCCTTTTCATTTTGAAGAGGAGGTTTTAACATTCTCCTTTTATGCTGCAGGGTTGGCCGAGGATATTGAGGCTGCAACCTCCTCGCATATCGAGGAGATGGTGCAAGAGTCGACCCAGCCGGAAGGAGTTGAGGCTCCAGCCGCCGAGATGCCTCGAGAGAAGGCAACTACCGAAATCGGGGAGACTCCCACTCTGCAGGACGAGGAGGCAACTACTGAAGCCAGGGAGACTTCTACTCTGCAGGATTCGCCCGAGAATTCGACATCTCAGGACCTCCAACTTGGTAAGGAAGTTTTGATGTCTTGAATGTTTCTCTTCTCACCATTGTAGCTAATGTTGAGATAATTTGCAGAGAGAACTGGGGGGGCTCAGGTGGAGAGTCTGACGGTCAGTGCCCCTCCGGAAGGCCACACAGCTCAAGCCTCAGCCGAGGTTTCTGAGGAGGTCGAGCTCACTACTCTGTCATCAGCTGTGGAGGTTCCTGCAGAGGTAGCACCTCCAGAAGTGCTAGTGGCTACTCTTGCTCCTGCCGTACCGGTGGTCAGCCCGACTCTTGCGCGAGAAGAGCCGGCTTACATCCCTCACCCCGTGATAGAAAGGGGGTCGGGGAGCACCTCGGGCGACGATACTATGGAGTTCCTGACACGCAAAACGGTGCAGCAGTTCTTTGACTCGATGCGATCATGCATCGATTTCATCCTGTCTGGGGGTAGCTCCTTTGAATTCACCCGGATGTTTCTCGAAAACTTGGCCGAGAACATCAAGTTGGCCGGAGGCCCCTCGCTAGCCCAGGCGTGTCTGCTGGTGGTGGAGCAGCTGGGACAAGACCTGAGAGAGCTTCGATCCCTGGAGGATGCCGGCTCATTCAACGAAGCCCAGGAAACTCTGAATAGGCTCCTTACTGCTCAAGAGCAGGAGCGAAGGGAGGTGGAGGAGAAGATAACCGATAACACCCGTCTTCTTGAAGGTTTCCAGGCTGATCATCAAAGGCTAGCAGTCGAGTCCAAGGAATCTATCATGATCATACAGGCTGCAAAGCAGGCTATCCTTGACTCTCAGGCTGCTATAGCTAGGGCTGAGGCCATGATTGCTTTTAACGAACAGAAGCTTGCTACCTCTGAAAAGAGGCTAGCGGAGTTAGAGGCTGCCAAGGCGCAAGTTGAAGCAAACCTCTCTGTTCGTTCATCCGAGTTGGAATCCCTCCGAGTACAAGCGCAGGGATTTTTATCTGAGGCGGATCTGCGGGCCCAAGCTCTCATGGAGGCTGAGAAGGCGCGTCAACATAAGATACATCGCCTTAGAGAGCAATTCGTTCCTTGGCGAACCAGGACTTGTAGCCTTCTTCTTTTTTTTTTGTAAAGAAAAAGGACACTCTATTCACCAAGAGTGTTTGTACTTGCTTTTACCATTTTTTTTTTGAATAGTAAAAGTCTTTGAAGTTCTTGTTCCATCTTTATTGCCTTGCTGTAGATGAATTTAACTTCTTTTAATGAAACGCGGCGTTGACTCAAGTCTTCTTGATGAGACGCGACATTGATTCCTAGGAACCTAGATAGAACTAAGTTTTTCTGATGAAACGCGGCATCAAATCATAGAGAGAGACGCGATCATTATTTCATAGGAACTTAGGCAGAACTAAGTCCTTTTGCTGAGACGCGGCGTCAATTCACAGAGAGAAACGCGAATCCGTCCTGCTAATGAAGACGCGGTTCAAGTGGACGTGAAGGACGCAGTTTTTGAGTGTGACTCACTGGTCGCAGTCCTTAAGGATGTAGCACTGGGTCTTTTGACTAGGTGCAAAAACCCATCACTACCCATGCAGACGCAGCTCCTCTGATGAAGACGCGATTTGAGCGGACGTGAGGGACGCAGCCTTGCGTATTTTCTGACTAATCCCACAATGGCCTAAGTCTTTTGCTGAGTTAAGTGCTTTCCCTTAAAATGGGCCCCGTTGAAGGGAGGGACGCAACTTTGGGTCACGCGAACATTCCTCTGGAATGTAGGTGGACGTCATTCAGTCTGAAAAGGGGACACGGATTCCTGGACGCGACTTTCTCATCTGCGTCTTGATGTAACTTCCCAGGCGTTAATGCGGCCTGACTTAAAGATTTCATGAGATCTTTGAACGTCAAGTCTTCACTGACGATTGGGAAACCGGGTCGTCCGTTGTTTCCCGAAGCAGTTGTCCACGCGTTGGTTCCTCATTGGACTCAGGCGTTAATGCCTTTTAATGCAAAACCGGCGCTGGCGGTTTGAGACCAGCGTCTGCGACGCTTCCCGAAGCAACGTTCTACGCGTCAGACTCCTATTGGACTTTGACGGTCGTGCGGTCATTAAGGCCGACGGGAACCATTAATGGCAGTTATCAGGGGCTGCCTATAAATAGGGCTCACCCTCTCCCCCTTTAACAACCCAAACTTAGACTGTTTTCTTTTGATTTGCTCTGAGAAATTCCGCCTTCTTCAGAGTTTCTAACAGGGGTCTGTCTCCATGGATGAAGGTGACTCTGTGGATGAAGATGACCTAGAGCTTTTATGCTTCTGTTTGGTCTCTTCAGGAGAAAGCATCTCTTTGATCATCTTTCATGTCCACGTTCTAATGTAGAGAGTTCAACTCTTGATAGAGGCCTCTGCGGGTATGCCGTCCCGACTTGCCATGATATTTTTAGTCCACCCAGGCTTGCACCTTGGCATCTCTTAAAGAGATATCACCATCTGGATGAAGTCTTAGTTGGTGCATTCCCCTTTTTTTTTTCTGGAATTTGCGCCATCGACTTGAACTTCTCTGGACGCGAGTACAGAAGTCTTTGGCACTTGGCGCTGGCTTTGCTCATGAAGCTCGCGTTTTAAGGCCACTGACTTAGATGAATTCCAACTCGGGTTGAAGGTTTCAGACCCGAATCTTGCAACTCCTGTTCATTTAACAGGGAGATGGCAATTTTTTCGGCGTCTGAGTCTTTTCGCGCCTGCTGTGTTAGACGCAGATGCAAAAAAATTGGACTGCGTTTGAACCCTGCGTGTATCACAGTTTTAACTCGCGTCTGTTTCTGCCACCGCGGAAGTTTTGGCTCACTGCGTGGGTCATTCCCGCGTCTGTAGTCTTCGGCAATAACTGCGTCTGTCACTTAGTTTTCTCTGTTGAAGTGTACTAAGTTCCAGATGTTTTGATTCCTTTGTTTATTCCTTGCAGGTAGGCTCGATCGTCCTTTTTCAGGTTCGCTGGGCCCCTGGAAGAATATTTCGGCCGGCGAGCTCGTTCGATGTTCGTCCACAAGGAAGAAATCATGGTCCCCGTCGTCCACAAGGGAAGAAAACACAATCCCTGACGGGGACTTAACCCTCGTCAAGATCTCTTTGGACGCGATGCACCAGTCATGCTTGCGGGCTGGTCACGGTCACAGTGAGTATGGCGGCGGGGGGGTTACGGTGGATATAGTGGCAGATAGCATCCCCTTCCTCTCTCACCCTAGAAGTGACATCAAGGACACTCCATGTTTGTTGGATGGCCTTCTGGCGAAAGAGATGCTCATGAATGAAGAGTTGCATGGCTTTCTGCTGCCACCGGACCTCAAGAACACTATTGCTCTTAGCTTAGTCAGCTAGGGCTCTTTCGATGTTTACGTCATGCACCATAGTGCAAACGGCTCCAATTGTCGCCACAGTTTGGCGCTTTTCCAAACATCGTGCACTTGGAATCAGATGCGGCTTCAAGGAGTGAGTACGGCCTCTGAGAGAGAGAGGGACTTCTTTGTACTCCTTAAATGTAACACTCTATCTTATTGTATAAGAGAGCGTTTTGTATCACTTTCATATGCCTGGATATAAATAAAAGTGACATTTTTCTTTCTGCCTCTTTCTATTGTCTTGAACCTTTTGCCTTCAGTTAGACGCATAGAAGCAGAAGATCTTTGACTTCGTCAAAATTATGATAATAATCTTAATAAGTCAAATTTTGTAGGGAAAGATCCTATTTCAGGAACTTTCACAATACTGTCAGAGGTGTAATATTAACTTGACAAGAGATAGGATAATTTTGTGGACCTGTCAATCTATAAAGGAGAATGACAAGTGAAACTCGTACCCCTAGGGAAAATGGGCCTTAATCAAGGTTTAGGATTCACTTGATTAAGCTCAGCTGGGGATTTGAAGGAAAACACTGTTAATGGTGTAGTATTAACCTAACAATGTGTTTAGGCAGACTTGTTATTCTGTTGAAGAGAATAACAAGTGAGACTAGACTCGCAGGGAATCTAGGAAAATCTTTACCGTTAGAGGTGTGATATTAACTTAACGGGTTGAAAGTTGTCATGCCAGAAGTGTGATGTTAACTCGACAAGAATGTGAATCAGAGGTGTGATATTAACTTGACTCAGAAGCATTTCCGCTTTCGTTTGGGAAAACTGAAAGTATCACTGACATAGGTGTGATTTTTAACTTGCCAGTGAGGGTAATGCTAGAGGTGTAATGTTGAACTTGGCATTGGTCATCTCAACTCCTATACGGAAGTTCGAGGGAATTCATTGTTATAGGTGTATTGTTGAACTTTAACAATGACTTAGATGCTAGAGGTGTAGTGTTAAACTTAGCATTGGTCATTTCAGCTTCGATATGGAAGTCTGAGGAAGAGGTGACTGTCAGAGGTGTGATGTTAACTTGACAGAAACTCGATGTACTGTTTAGAAGTATAATGTTAACTTAAACAGTAATTTTGTCAGAGGTGTGATATTAACTTGACAAGAATTGGCTCGTGCCAGAAAACGGTTTGAGGACCTGTCATTCTATTGATGAGAGCTGACAGGTGGAATTGGAGTGCCAGAGGTATAGTGTTAACTTGGCAAATCTGAAAGTTTGTTACTCTATGTAGAGTTGACAAGCAAGAGTTGTACTCGATAAGGAGTATTCATTACTAGAGGTATAGTGTTAACTTGGTAATGATTGTATTTGGTAGACCTACCATTCTATGGGTGAGAATTGGTAAGGGATTTTGGAGGAAAGAGTGGAGCCAAGTCCACTTAGGATTTTTAGCAAACCCTCAGCTATTAACGGATTTGAGGTGCCTTTACCAACTACCGTTTGAGTTGGGCTAGCCATGCTATTCCCCTCAGCAAGATGAGTTATCGAAGACTTATGTTGGGCTTAGAAGCCAACATTTTTCCTCTATCCCTAGCCGTCGGAGGCGTCAGATGTTTGATCAGAGGTGTACTTTTAACTTGATCAGCGGAAGAATACCATTTAAGGATAGTATTTCTTCAAGAACCTGCCATTGATAGGCATCATGAGTGTATCGCCATTTGAGGTTATGAGGCGATATGATCCATTCGAGTAGACTGACTCTACCACAAACGGTCATTCCCATTTGGGTTGGAATTTTCCTTTTGTCTTGTGCGTCATCACCATGGGTCTTCTGACGGCTAAGACTAGGTCGCCTTTCTTGAAAGTTCGTACTTTAACTTTCTTGTTGAAGGCTCTGGTAATTCGAGCCTGGTAAAGCTCAATTTTTTGCTGGGCCTGCAGACGTTTGTCATCTAAGGCTTCCAATTCTTGGAGTCGCTGTCGATGCTTCTCCTCTGTTGTCATCTCTGCTGTCAAGGCGACGCGTAGAGATGGAATTTGGATCTCTAGTGGAAGCACGGCTTCACACCCATAGACCAAAGAAAATGGCGTAGCTTTAGTTGGGGTTTGCACAGTTGTGCGGTAGGCCCATAAGCATTCACCTAGCTTATCGTCCCAGTCTCGTTGACTTTTCGAGACGAACTTCTTGAGAAGCTTGCCAATAGTCTTGTTGAAAGCTTCTGCGAGGCCGTTAGCAGTAGGATAGTATGCCGTTGAGGACACACTCTGGATTCTGATCTTAGCGCAGAATTTTTGGAAAGCCTGGCTGATGAACTGGGGTCCATTGTCATGGACAATTCGCCGAGGTACACCAAAGCGGTAAATGATGTGATGTTTCACAAACTTGATCACATTAGACGATTTCACCTCCTTCAGAGGAATAGCTTCGGCCCATTTAGAGAAATAATCGGTTATTGCCAAAATAAACCGATGTCCTTTTGATGACGGTGGGCTGATAGGACCAACCACATCCATCCCCCACATTTCAAATGGCCAGGTAGAGGTCGTGGAGTGGAGGTACCCTGGTGCTTGATGGATGAAATCGCCGTGCATTTGGCAGGCGTGACATCTTTTGGCATAAGTGATGGCATCGGCAATCATCTTGGGCCAGTAGTAACCCAATCTTTGGAGTCGATGTGCCAGTTTTGGGCCAGGTTGATGGGCTCCACACATACCATCGTGGGCTTCTTTCAATACCTCTTGGGCCTCCTTTGGTGAGAGGCACCGGAGCAAGACCCCGTCATGCGATCGACGATACAATGTTCGTGTAATCGCATTGTAGTAAAATTTAGGGGCTTTCCTTCGAATGGCAGCCGCTTCCTTGGCGTCCTCAGGCAGGATGCCATACAAGACATAGTCGATATAGGGGAATCGCCAGTCTTTAAGCTTTGGCCGGTTGACAATTCCAGCGCTTCTTTGCCTTGATACTCTCCCTTTGACTTCTGATAGTCTTCGAGGGCAGTTCTCGGGCAATACAGGTCATGGCTGTAGACGAATACCTTCTCCATTGCTCCAGCTGGAAGAGCTAAGGAGGCCGCGAGGGACGCCAGTGCATCTGCATGCGCATTTTGCCTGCGCGGTACATGATCGATGTAGAAGTTTGTGAACCTCTCGGCCATGTGGATAGTTGCGTTGTAGTAGGGTACTAGGTCCTCATGTCTGACTTCGTACTCTCCGCGAACTTGGCTGACGATGAGTTTAGAGTCGCCATATGCCTCGAGATTTTTAACGCCAATCTCATCGGCGAACTGCATCCCAATCAAAAGAGCGTTGTATTCTGCTACATTGTTGGAACAAGGCTCAGTTAATGAGACAGCTCGGGAATCACATAATTCTGTGGCGAGACGAGTACTACTCCTACCCCCGCTACGATGTGTCCTTTTGGGCTTGTTCTGGATGCACCGTCAAAGAAGAGTTGCCACACTTGACTTTTGAACGATGTCTGAGTTAGGCAGGCTTCAGCGACCTCATCTGGGAGATCGTCGTAAAGTTTGGTTATCCTCGGATCTGGATGCTCAGCCAGGAAATCCGCCACCGCTTGTCCTTTAATGGCCTTCTGTGGTAAAAAGTGCATTCATATTGAGATAACAATATGGCCCATTTTGCCAGTCGGCCATTTAGCGATGAAGGTTTTGTCATGAGTAACCTCAAGGGGTTAACTTTTGATATGACATTTATGGTTTGGCCCGCCAGGTAGTGTCGCATTTTCTGAATGGCGAACACCAGTGCCAAACATTCCTTCTCGATCGGGTTGTACCGATGTTCGGCTCCGATCATTGTTCTACTCAGATAGTAGATCGCTTGCTCACATCCATGGTCATCATGCTGAGCTAGTAGAGCTCCCAAAGAATGATCCATTGCCCGGACGTATACCAGGAAAGGTTTTCTGGATATCGGAGCTGCAAGGACTGGTGGTTGGGTGAGGTATTGCTTGATTTCCTCAAATGCTTGTTGACAAGCGTCGTCCCAAATGAACGAGACACCCTTCTTCATTAGCTTAGTGAAGGGTTGGCATCTTCCGGAGAGGTTTGAGATGAACCTATGGATGTACGCCAATCGTCCTTACAATCCCCTGAGTTCCTTGAGATTTCTCGGAGGTTGCATCTCCTGGATAGCGCGAACTTTTCTGGGTCCAAATGGATTCCTGTGGAAGTTACAACAAATCCTAGGAATTTGCCACTGGCCACCCCAGGAAGGACTTGGTAGGATTCATCTTCAATTGATGAGCCCGCATGATATCAAAGACAACCTTCAGGTCAGATATGTGATCATCTTTAGTGCGGCTTTTTACCGCGATGTCGTCAACATAACACTCCACCGTTTTGCGTATTTGCTGATGGAAAATGGCATTCATGGCCCTTTGATATGTTGCCCCTGCATTCTTCAGTCCGAAGGGCATGACGGTGTAGCAATATACCCCTAGAGGTGTCCTGAAGGAGGTATGCTTTTCGTCATCAGGATACATTTTAATTTGATTGTATCCTGAGAATCCATCCATGAAGGACATTCGTTCGAATCCACAAGTATTATCAATCATGACATCTGTGATTGGCAGTGGGAATTCGTCTTTGGGGCAAGCCTCGTTTAGATCACGGAAGTCGATGCAGATTCAGATCTTCCCGTTCTTCTTGGCAACTGGGACAATGTTGGCTACCCAGTCGGGATGTTGTTCTTCCCTGATGAAGCCAGAATCAATAAGTTTTCTGACTTCTGATTGAATTGCCTCCATTATTTCTGGACGGAACCGTCGCTGCTGTTGTTTGACAGGTTTTGCGTCCGGATTAATGTTGAGGCGGTGCATAGCCACTTGAGGATCAAGTCCAGGCATGTCCTCGTAATTCCAGGCGAAGACGTCTATATACTCTTGTACAAGAGATATTAGATCCTTCTTCTCCGAAGGTGACAGGCCGTCACTTATGAAGATGGGCTTAGGATTGGCCTCATCTCCTAGATTGACTTGAACAACCTTGTCTTCTGTGGGTGGCTCGCGCTGTTCAAAGCGGGTATCCCAAAGAGTATTTAAATGTTTGATCCAAGGATCTGTATCAGATTGGATCATTTCTTCATCTCCGTCTTCCAGGTGGCTTGTTGAAACCATGTTCACTGAAAGTTCTCTGAAGATGTTGCCGACACTGACATCCGACTCCCACGATGACGTGCCTGAAGAGTAATTATGACCTGATGGCCCTCTAGAATCAGAGGCTGATGGGATCGGGGTCAATACATAGCCCAAACCCCGGCGCGTCCGATGATAATAATCGGGGGCTTTTCCCTTTCGGCACAAAGGATTGAAGTAGCGTTCTCCTTCCTTTGCCGAAGTTCAACCCGGGTCTGTTGGTTAGATCGTACCCCATGCACTTCATCATTTTGAGCGCTTTTGGTTCATAATGACTGAACTGAGGGATTCCTCCTCGCCTTCCGATTTTTCACAGGGCGTTGGTTTAGACGAGATTCGCCCAAAAAGAATTGGTTTTTGGCCTTTCCGTCTGGCTGGAACCATAAATATAGATTCTTGCGCATTACCATTATCTTGGTATGTCCCGAAGGATGATTTTACTGGTACATGCAACGATGTCAAAGCATCCATTGCCGACCAGAGGTCATCATCTACATCAGTGCTAGTATCTGACGGTATTGAATCGGAAGCAAACACAGAAAGATACGCTAAATCTAATTCTTCATTAATGTACCAACCGCCTACATCGTCGGTGGTATTATCAACATCGAGCTTATCAATGCTCTTTACAAGTGGTTCTAACTCCCACAGGCATTCTTCTTTTTCAGGCTCAGTGTCAGCCTCATTACCAGAGTCTGGCTTCTTTGGTTGCGGGTTTCATTTGTCTCCACAGGATCCTGATATAGGAGGGAATCCGTGAAATAATTTTTGACCCCTTTAAACGGATACCTTTCGACGATCAACGTTTGAATCTTTCCACTCCCGTCAATGTATTTCATGACTTGGTGGAGAGTGGAGGGAACGATGGAGTTGCGGTGAATCCATGGTCATCCCAACAGTAGGTTGTAGGAAGTGTCAGTATCGATGACGTAGCATGTCACTTCCGACTTGAGGCTTCCAATCTGGCATTTGAGCTTGATCTTCCCCATCGGACGGGTGCCATTGGCATTAAACCCGTAAATGGTTGTCTGGGTAGGGCTCAGACGATAGGTGGGGATGCCCAGATGTTGCATGACCCGGCGAGGCATGATGCTTAACGCGGACCCTGGATCTACCTGAATGCGGTTCACCTCAGACGATCCAATATACCCTATGAAGTATAGGGGTCGATCATGCTTCCCTTTAACCTGCATATCATCTGCTGTGAAGGTAATGCAGGGAGCATTTGGGGAGGTGTGGAGGCAATTCTCTACATCTTCCTCCTTCGGCACCTGGGTCATGAAGACATCAGCATTTGCCAGAGCTTCTTGTAGAGCTTCTCTGGTCGACTTTGATAGTCTAAGAAGTTCATACAAGGTAATGCGTGTCGGGATGTTGGCTAGTTGAGCCAGGACATTAAAGCGGTAAGGTGTCGTGGATCCTTCCGCTACACCTTTCGAAAGAACTCGAGAAAACCGAGTTTCTTTCTGTTTCTCCACAAGTTGTTTTGTGGAGGGCTTGGTTGGCTCTGCGGCTGGTTGTGGAGAGGCTACCTGTAACGCCCCGATCCCGCGGGTACGGGGACGTTACTGTGACGTATATACGCAGGTCAGAAATACCCTCACGTATATACGCTAAGCATCAGTACAAGCAAGAATCAGAGTACGGAAGCAAGTGGTGCATTATACATTCCAACATATGAGTACAATTACAAAGTTATCACCAGAGGTGATCTAATATTACATGAATATTACATCATCACTGATATGCGCAATTACGAGATTACAAAGAGATGTACAAGTATGAACAGTACACAGGCACTCACGAGTTTACAAAAGGAAAACTCGAGAGGCGAACAGGGGGCCTGGAAGGATAGAGCTCAGACTGTCTGCTGGGGATCCACGCTTCAGCTGCGCCACTCTGATTAGCAACTGGGAGAATCCACACGCTCCAAGCTCTGACATGTTCCAAGCTCTAGAACCTGGACATGAGAATCCAGGGGAGTCAGATAGAACTCCCCAGGCGAGTGGTGATACGAAAGCCAGATGGCGTGCAAGGATAACACACGTGTATCGATAAAACCGAATCATAATCATGCATTGAAAACCGTGTCGTTAGCATAAGCATGTATAAGCAGGTAGATAAATAACAAGTGATATCAAGCAGGAACTACTCATGGAATGATAAGATAGGAGCAGTAGACTGATGGAATGGAACATGGGTAATAAAACAGGGTATGAGTAGCTAATATGATAAAAATCATAAAACGGAAATCCGATGTAAAACCCAATAGAAGCAAACTCGGCAAAGCATACAACAGATCCATGGTTGGCATCTTTTATTATTATTATTATTACTCGTCTTACCCTGATGTCTAGATATGTGAACTAGCGTCCCAGCACACATATATCCACATCCGAGTAAAGCAAGGTTGTTATTGGAAACCAACGGGGGTATCAACGAACAATGTTTACAGTGGGTCCCGTACATACCCGAGACCACGGCCCAGGATTGTTCTGTTGCTTGGTGGACGGAACCTGCCGCAAGGCGATCAGGAGGGTCTTATAGGATGCCCTTATCAAGATGGTACCAGGAAGGAGGGAGCCAGCACTCCCCTCGGTCGCCTGGAGGCCCACAGGTCAGACCGGAAGTTTTAGTTGCACAACATGCCTAGTACCACTGTAAACACGAACATATATTGATAGCCGCAAGTTTCCCTCGACCCGATGCAAGTTGTTCTTTTTAAGATTTATTATGTAATTATCAATTTACGGGAATAGCAGGTACAAGACAGGATCAGGAGTTCAGGAGTACATGAGTACTATAAATTTAGGTCATTGTATATATAATACAGGATAACAAGTACAAGATTCAAGTCACTGCATGTAATGCAGGATAACAAGTATAGTATTCCCGTAAATGAGATAATCACAGGTCAAGTATATCATGCCGGGTGTCAAGTGATAGCATGACAGGAGGATGATATTTGGCAGGTGACAAGTCATGTCAAGAGGGTGATATTAATCTGGTGGCAAGTCATGTCATAACAAGGGGCCTTGCCAAGTAGTAGCATGTCTGGTGTTAGGTGATAACACATCAGTTGACAGGTGATACAAACAAGTATATGTCAAGTGTTCACATAACAGGTAAGTACGTAGCATGTGATAAAGTAGTAGCTGAGCACAACCAAGCGGAGCTGAGCAAGCTGGAGTGTACAGATAGCAAACAGTATTTAACACTGGAGCGTCTGGCAAGGTTACCGGGACAACTCGGCTTAAAGTGCGAGTAGAAAATTCGGCAGCATCTCGCCTAGACGAATCTAGTAGTAAAGCGCTGAACGCTGATCATGATAACCAGGCGGAGCTGAGAGACCTGACAGTCCCAATCACTTCCCTTTCGAGCTAGTGAGAGACCGGAGGCTGAAGGCTGAGGGATCAAGAACGCTCGGGGTTTAAGCGCACTCTCGGTGGCTACCAGCCATCCTAGGAGTGGGCAGAAACCAGAGTTCAACGACCACGAAGGGTCGGCCAAGCATAGTATAAAGTAGTAAAACATGGAATAAAATACATGTCGACCCGACGAAGCGGGGAAACCTAAATGGAGGCGAGAACACTCGCCTAAGTCTTCAGAAAACACAGTGAAATCCCTGATCTCCGGAATTCAGGAAATCAACGCGTCAACGCGTCAGGGAGAAAGTGATAGAGAGAAGAGGAAGTCAAGAGAGAGAAGGAAAGAGAGAGGAGAGAGAATGTGAGAGCTAGAGAGAGAAGCCCAGGGAGAGAGAAAGAGAGTACAGGGAGGCGTGAGTTTTGAGGGAGAGACGCAGGAATAGATGACGCGGGAATCGCGGCGCAGGAATAGCAGACGCGGGAGTCGCGTTGCGAAGATGCCACAAATGTGGGGTTCGAGACCTGCGTTCAAAACAGGACGCGAGGAGAACGCGAACGCGGACCTGGGTTCTGTGTCGCATTAACACAAGAAAAACACAGACGCGGGCATGAGCTCCGCGTCGTGTTGATACAAGAACGCGAAGGCCGCGTTAAACAGATGCCAAGAACGCGAAGACTCGCGTTAGGAATTGCCTGGACGCGGGAGTGAGATCCGCATTAGCAATATACAGAGGGAGAGAGAGGAGGGAAAGGTGATTGCTTTGGTGGTGGTGTTGTTTGGTGAAGGAGTTGGATTTTGATGGAGTAATAAAAAGGAGGTGATGTTGTGATGGTGAAAGTGATGGTGGAAGTGAAGATGGTGGTGGAAAATAGTAGAGGTGATGGTGATGTTAGTTGTTGTCGTTGTAATCGTCACCGTAATGATTACCGAAATAATCGTGAACGATTACCGGAAAAATCATCGGAGATGTTACCGACGAAGAAGAGCTCGGCCCCAATCCAATGGAGGTGGCCGGCCCTTGAGAAGATGATGGGGTGGTAGCCGGTCATGGCCGGTGGTCGCCGGCGGCGGCCGGAGGTGGCCGGAATCCGGTAAGCCAAGCCCAAGCCCAAGCAAATTGTGGGGTGCAAGTGTAGCTCAAAATGGAAGAGTGGAGTTTTGGAAACGAGGATTCGGAGAACAAAGCTATAGCTCGTCGGAAAGAGCACGACGAGGAGAAGGAGATGGCATGGTCGTTGGTGGCCAAGGTGAGTATATGGTGGTAGAGATGGTGGAGAAGGTGGTGGTGAAAATGGGTTATTTGATGGTAAAGAAGAGAAGAAGAAGATGGAAAAGATGGTGTTATGGTTGTTGTTGTTGTTGGAATGGAGGAGGAGATGAAGGAGAGAATGATGGTGGAATTTGTGGTGAAAATGGAGGGAAAATGGTGGAGAAATGGGTGGCCAAAGGAGGGAGAAGGAGGCTCTTTGGCTGCTGTCGTTTGCAGCCTGTTGGCTGGAAAATGAAGAAGAAGAAGGGAAATGAAAGAGAGAGAAGGAGTGGGGTGGTTTTATAAGGGGGAGAAAATATTATAATATTGCCATTGAAAATCCCTATGGAAGGAAACCTGCGTTTCACTCAAGGAGAGTTGCGTCCACATGACCCCAAGCTGCGTTTGGGCAAATTGGACTGGACGCGGAGAAAAATCCGCGTCCAGGAGAATAAACGCGAGTTTTGCGTTTAACAAAGGACAAAAGTCATAATGACTTGATTGGAATTGATTAGCAGTGCATTAAATGCAGCATGGAGAGGATCTCTGCATTAAATGCAGAATCCTAGGTTGGTGAAACTCACGTCTAGCGAGGAGAGAGAAAAGTGGAAAAATATCTGGGTACTATTCCGGTATCTGGGAAAACACCGAAAACTCCGGAAAAGTCCAAAAAATAAAGTAGCTTGGAAAGCCTCCCAAAAATTCTCAAAAATAATAAATATTATATAAAGATTTTTGGTGAAATCGATTTTCAGAAATTCAATTCCATTTTCAAAATAAAAATCCTGAAGTCAACCGTTAGTATCGGTCTATACCGGGTCGGCCGGATTTTGATAAAATCTGAAAAATCTCAGAAAAAGTATTTATATAGAAAATATGATTTTAAGAATTAATGTGAAAGCCGTTTCTAGAAATTCTATTCCGTTTGTAAATTAAAAATCCGAGAATCGGTCAGTGGCACTAGTCGACACCGGTTTTGAAGATTTTCAGCTTAATTCAGAAAAATTTCAGAAAATCATGAAAAATCTAGAATATTGGAAAATGATATTTAAAACTGAAAACGGTCAAATCAGAATAGCAAAAATACCAAATCGAGATATACTCTAGGATCGGGCTCCCGGTTCAGACTAGGCTGACTCCGAGTTCACGAATCCAGATCCAAGGCAAAATAATCGTATAAATAATTCATAAAGCAAAACAAATACAGGAAGTAAATCGAAAAATACAATCGAAAAAATATGAATACGCAACTAAGTACGTATTCTGGGAGCAGGGTGTTACAATCCATCCACCTTACAAAAAAATGCGTCCTCGCAATTTCGATAAGGGGAAGATGAACACAAGAGGGACAAGGACAGGAATTATACCAATCAAGATATGAATCACTGCAGGTAGGGCTTCCCAAGTCGACTGAACAATAATCTGAATATAGACATCTTCTGCACTTCCTGCCGCATAAATCTTTAAACGATGCCAAATAATACTGACCATAAATAAAGAAGGCCGATAATTAAGAATTCCGAAGACCAGGCATCGATCACTCTGAAAGATATAGCCAAGAATATATAAGAGTCGTAGTGAAATCCGAATACCAACTTCTGAAAGATAACCCAATCGTGGATCAATCCTGAGAATACCGAGCTTCATAGAGTTGGTCGAAGAGATCATATAGTAGCTTCATTCAGAACCAGCCACTACCTTTCTAGTTTATCCATATCTTAAGTTGGTATAAAGGCCACGAAAAATCAAAACAGTGGAAAGATGGAAGTTAGGAATCAAAGGAAGGATGATCAAGAAAGAATAGATAACTCTGTACTTGTAGTTGGACTGTATAACCAGGACTCATGCATTCCAGTTGCAAATTTCTTCACCATTAATTTGCCGTCTGGACGTACTGAGGAAGTGAGAGCCTAGGCTCTGATACCACCCTGTAACGCCCCGATCCCGCGGGTACGGGGACGTTACTGCGACGTATATACGCAGGTCAGAAATACCCTCACGTATATACGCTAAGCATCAGTACAGGCAAGAATCAGAGTACGGAAGCAAGTGGTGCATTATACATTCAAACATATGAGTACAATTACAAAGTTATCACCAGAGGTGATCTAATATTACATGAATATTACATCACTGATATGCGCAATTGCGAGATTACAAAGAGATGTACAAGTATGAACAGTACACAGGCACTCACGAGTTTACAAAAGGAAAACTCGAGAGGCGAACAGGGGGCCTGGAAGGATAGAGCTCAGACTGTCTGCTGGGGATCCACGCTTCAGCTGCGCCACTCTGATTAGCAACTGGGAGAATCCACACGCTCCAAGCTCTGACATGTTCCAAGCTCTAGAACCTGGACATGAGAATCCAGGGGAGTCAGATAGAACTCCCCAGGCGAGTGGTGATACGAAAGCCAGATGGCGTGCAAGGATAACACACGTGTATCGATAAAACCGAATCATAATCATGCATTGAAACCGTGTCGTGAGCATAAGCATGTATAAGCAGGTAGATATATAACAAGTGATATCAAGCAGGAACTACTCATGGAATGATAAGATAGGAGCAGTAGACTAATGGAATGGAACATGGGTAATAAAACAGGGAATGACTAGCTAATATGATAAAAATCATAAAACCGGAAATCCGATGTAAAACCCAATAGAAGCAAACTCGGCAAAGCATACAACAGATCCATGGTTGGCATCTTTTATTATTATTATTAATCGTCTTACCCTGATGTCTAGATATGTGAACTAGCGTCCCAGCACACATATATCCACATCCGAGTAAAGCAAGGTTGTTATTGAAAACCAACGGGGGTATCAACGAACAATGTTTACAGTGGGTCCCGTACATACTCGGGACCACGGCCCAGGATTGTTCCGTTGCTTGGTGGACGGAACCTGCCGCAAGGCGATCAGGAGGGTCTTATAGGATGCCCTTATCATGATGGTACCAGGAAGGAGGGAGCCAGCACTCCCCTCGGTCGCCTGGAGGCCCACAGGTCAGACCGGAAGTTTTAGTTGCACAACATGCCTAGTACCACTGTAAACACGAATATATATTGATAGCCGCAAGTTTCCCCCGACCCGATGCAAGTTGTTCTTTTTAAGATTTATTATGTAATTATCAATTTACGGGAATAGCAGGTACAAGACAGGATCAGGAGTTCAGGAGTACATGAGTACTATAAATTCAGGTCACTATATATATAATACAGGATAACAAGTACAAGATTCAAGTCACTGCATGTAATGCAGGATAACAAGTATAGTATTCCCGTAAATGAGATAATCACAGGTCAAGTATATCATGCCGGGTGTCAAGTGATAGCATGACAGGAGGATGATATTTGGCAGGTGACAAGTCATGTCAAGAGGGTGATATTAATCCGGTGGCAAGTCATGTCATAACAAGGGGCCTTGCCAAGTAGTAGCATGTCTGGTGTTAGGTGATAACACATCAGTTGACAGGTGATACAAACAAGTATATGTCAAGTGTTCACATAACAGGTAAGTACGTGGCATGTGATAAAGTAGTAGCTGAGCACAACCAAGCGGAGCTGAGCAAGCTGGAGTGTACAGATAGCGAACAGTATTTAACACTGGAGCGTCTGGCAAGGTTACCGGGACAACTCGGCTTAAAGTGCGAGTAGAAAATCCTGCAGCATCTCGTCTAGACGAATCTAGTGGTAAAGCGCTGAACGCTGATCATGATAACCAGGCGGAGCTGAGAGACCTGACAGTCCCAATCACTTCCCTTTCGAGTTAGTGAGAGACCGGAGGCTGAAGGCTGAGGGATCAAGAACGCTCAGGGTTTAAGCGCACTCTCGGTGGCTACCAGCCATCCCAGGAGTAGGCAGAAACCCAGAGTTCAACGACCACGAAGGGTCGGCCATGCATAGTATAAAGTAGTAAAACATGGAATAAAATACATGTCAACCCGACGAAGCGGGAAACCCAAATGGAGGCGAGAACACTCGCCTAAGTCTTCAGAAAACACAGTGAAATCCCTGATCTCCGGAATTCAGGAAATCAACGCGTCAACGCGTTAGGGAGAAAGTGATAGAGAGAAGAGGAAGTCAAGAGAGAGAAGGAAAGAGAGATGAGAGAGAATGTGAGAGCTAGAGAGAGAAGCCCAGGGAGAGAGGAAGAGAGTACAGGGAGGCGTGAGTTTCGAGGGAGAGACGCAGGAACAGCAGACGCAGGAATAGCAGACGCGGGAATCGCGGCGCAGGAATAGCAGACGCGGGAATCGCGGCGCAGGAATAGCAGACGCGGGAGTCGCGTTGCGAAGATGCCACAAATGTGGGGTTCGAGACCTGCGTTCAAAACAGGACGCGAGGAGAACGCGAACGCGGACCTGGGTTTTGTGTCGCATTAACACAAGAAAAACACAGACGCGGGCATGAGCTCCGCGTCGTGTTGATGCAAGAACGCGAAGGCCGCGTTAAACAGATGCCAAGAACGTGAAGACTCGCGTTAGGAATTGCCTGGACGCGGGAGTGAGATCTGCGTTAGCAATATACAGAGGGAGAGAGGAAGGGAAAGGTGATTGCTTTGGTGGTGGTGTTGTTTGGTGAAGGAGTTGAATTTTGATGGAGTAATAAAAAGGAGGTGATGTTGTGATGGTGAAAGTGATGGTGGAAGTGAAGATGGTGGTGGAAAATAGTAGAGGTGATGGTGATGTTAGTTGTTGTCGTTGTAATCGTCACCGTAATGATTACCGGAATAATCGTGAACGATTACCAGAAAAATCATCGGAGATGTTACCGACGAAGAAGAGCTCGGCCCCAATCCAATGGAGGTGGCCGGCCCTTGAGAAGATGATGGGGTGGTAGCCGGTCATGGCCGGTGGTCGCCGGCGGCGGCCGGAGGTGGCCGGAATCCGGTAAGCCAAGCCCAAGCCCAAGCAAATTGTGGGGTGCAAGTGTAGCTCAAAATGGAAGAGTGGAGTTTTGGAAACGAGGATTCGGAGAACGAAGCTATAGCTCGTCGGAAAGAGCACGACGAGGAGAAGGAGATGGCATGGTCGTTGGTGGCCAAGGTGGAGTATATGGTGGTAGAGATGGTGGAGAAGGTGGTGGTGAAAATGGGTTATTTGATGGAAAAGAAGAGGAAGAAGAAGATGGAAAAGATGGTGTTATGGTTGTTGTTGTTGTTGGAATGGAGGAGGAGATGAAGGAGAGAATGATGGTGGAATTTGTGGTGAAAATGGAGGGAAAATGGTGGAGAAATGGGTGGCCAAAGGAGGGAGAAGGAGGCTCTTTGGCTGCTGGTCGTTTGCATCCTGTTGGCTGGAAAATGAAGAAGAAGAAGGGAAATGAAAGAGAGAGGAGTGGGGTGGTTTTATAAGGGGGAGAAAATATTATAATATTGCCATTGAAAATCCCTATGGAAGGAAACCTGCGTTTCACTCAAGGAGAGTTGCGTCCACATGACCCCAAGCTGCGTCTGGGCAAATTGGACTGGACGCGGAGAAAAATCCGCGTCCAGGAGAATAAACGCGAGTTTTGCGTTTAACAAAGGACAAAAGTCATAATGACTTGATTGGAATTGATTAGCAGTGCATTAAATGCAGCATGGAGAGGATCTCTGCATTAAATGCAGAATCCTAGGTTGGTGAAACTCGCGTCTAGCGAGGAGAGAGAAAAGTGGAAAAATATCTGGGTACTACTCCGGTATCTGGGAAAACACCGAAAACTCCAGAAAAGTCCAAAAAATAAAGTAGCTTGGAAAGCCTCCCAAAAATTCTAAAAAATAATAAATATTATATAAAGATTTTTGGTGAAATCGGTTTTCAAAAATTCAATCCCATTTTCAAAATAAAAATCCTGAAGTCAACCGTTAGTATCGGTCTATACCGGGTCGGCCGGATTTTGATAAAATCTGAAAAATCTCAGAAAAAGTATTTATATAGAAAATATGATTTTAAGAATTAATATGAAAGCCGTTTCTAGAAATTCTATTCCGTTTGTAAATTAAAAATCCGAAAATCGGTCAGTGGCACTGGTCGACACCAGTTTTGAAGATTTTCAACTTAATTCAGGAAAATTCCAGAAAATCATGAAAAATCTAGAATATTGGAAAATGATATTTAAAACTGAAACCGGTCAAATCAGAATAGCAGAAATACCAAATCGAGCTATACTCTAGGATCGGGCTCCCGGTTCAGACTAGGGCTGACTCCGAGTTCACGAATCCAGATCCAAGGCAAAACAATCGTATAAATAATTCATAAAGAAAAACAAATACAGGAAGTAAATCGAAAAATACAATCGAAAAAATATGAATACGCAACTAAGTACGTATTCTGGGAGCAGGGTGTTACACTACCGCCATCTCGCCATACTGCTTCAAGTATGGCTGTCCCGAACGGGTTCCCACCATCGGTTGGTTGGGCTCTGCGGCCAAGACTATTGTTTCCTCCTCTGAGTCGGTTAACGAGGGGACATCAGTCTCGGCTTCTCGAGAGGAGGCACACACCACATTGCAGGATAAAGCCTTTGCCTTGCCTTTGGATTTCCTGTTGGTCACAGTAGTCCATTGCTGTTCATTGACAAGGTCAGGGTGGACCCTCATGATTTCCCCTTAAGGTGTAGGGACGGGTACCAAGCCCTTTTCTTGCTGCTGGTGAGGGTCTGTGTTGACCACTCTCAGCTCTCCTCTTGGGATAGGGACTACTCCAGAGGGTGTCGGGGGTTGTCTTCCGAACTGGAGAACTGACGTCACATTGGCCGTCACCTTCTTCTGCTCTGGTCGGAGCTTTAACACCTCCGCGTCAATCAGAGCTTGAAGGATGTCCTTGAAGACGTAGCAGCTTTTGGTAGGGTGCCCCAGCATCCTGTGGTACAAGCAATAGGTGGGATTGTCGGTCTTGCCGACTTCCTCGGGGCGCCTAGCTTCAGGGAGCTTCAGTCGGTTGCTCTTGTTGAGTAGTTTAAAGAGTGAATCGACATGTTCCTCCTTGAAGGAATATTTCTTGTTGGCGCGTGGCTGGCTTGAAGAGCCACTTCCCTTGACCAGTTGAGGTTTAGCAGGAGATTTGGTCTCTGCTGCCAAGTTATCCTTCCTTTTGGCTTGGAGGGATGTGTTTGGCGCACGCCTTGTAGACCTCTCAGGCCTGGGCTTACCTTCTTCCGCTCTGACGCGGGCGACAATCTCCTCAGCCTGTTCACCTTGTTGGACTAATTGCTTCCAGGTGCGGCTTTCAACAACCCCTATTTGAGCAAGGAGTGAGGTTTGGAGATTGTGGCGGCATTGTAACGCCCCGATCCTGCGGGTACGGAGACGTTACTGTACATATATACGCAGGTCAGAAATACCCTCACGTATATACGCTAAGCATCAGTACAGGCAAGAATCAGAGTACGGAAGCAAGTGGTGCATTATACATTCCAACATATGAGTACAATTACAAAGTTATCACCAGAAGTGATCCAATATTACAAGAATATTACATCACTGATAGGCGCAAATGCGAGAATACAAAGAGATGTACATGTATGAACAGTATCAAAGGCACTCACGAGTTTACAAAAGGAAAACTCGAGAGGCACACAGGAGGGCCTGGAAGGATAGAGCTCTGGACGGTCTGCTGGAGATCCATGCTACCGCTGCGCCACTCTGATTAGCAACTGGGAGAATCCACCCGCTCCAAGCTCCAAAACCTGGACATGAGAATCCAGGGGAGTCAGATAGAACTCCCCAGGCGAGTGCTGATACGAAAGCCAAGTGGCGAGCATAGATAAGCACATGGTATAATACAACAAGAGCAGGAGGCAGGTGGAATAGAATATAAGTGGAAAGGCAAGACATGAACGAGTATAATATATAATCATAAAGCTGGAAATCCGAAGTAAAACCTGATGAAAGCAATTGTGGTGAAACGAGTGGTATAACCAAGTTGCAGAGCAACATAACAAGTTACTATCTTGGCCTATTATTATTATAACTCGTCCGACCCATATATCTAGGTATGTGTCCTGGTGTACATCTCAACACACATACATCCATATATAAGTAAGTCGAGGTTGTTATTGGAAGCTGATGAAGAACTGATAGCTCATACTTATAGTAGTTCCCGACCGCCCGGGACACAGCCATTGGGGGCCTTAAATCCCCCTAACACGCATCTTCTGGGGGCCTGAAATCCCCCTAACACGAATCGTCAGTTTTGGTATTCCACTACTATAAGCAATGCATCATACCGGCATCCATCACTTCCTCCCATTCCCCGTGAAAGTTGTCCTTTTTATGGCTTATGAAACATAATTATCAGATTACGGGAATGAGTAGGATCATAATTGGTCATAACAGGAGTACATAACAGGAGTACATAACAGGAATCATAACAAGCATAACGGGAGTTCATAACAAGAGATCAGGTACTACATTCCCGTAATGTGATAATCATGACTAGAGAGGTAATCATAACAGGTATAAGGTCTCAACATGCCAATGACAAGTGATCAGGCAGGTGACAGGTAATAAGTCATGTCATAATAAGGAACAAGTGCCAAGTTGCAGCATATCAGGTGTTAAGTACGATACAGACAGGTGTATGTCAACAGTTAATATAACAAGTATGACATCACAATACCAAATGAGAACACCGATATAAATACATAATGTTATGCAAGTCAACCCGACGATGCGGGAAAGTCCAATGAGAAAGCGAGAACACTCGCCTAAATCTTTAGAAAACACAGTGAAATTCCCGATCTCCGGAATCCAGGAAATGAACGCGTCAACGCGTTTAAAGGGAATGTGATAGAGAGAGGAGAAATCAAGAGAGAGAAAGAGAATGAGAGAGAGGAGAGAGAAAGTGAGAGCTAGAGAGAGAAGTATATGGAGAGAGAAAGAGAGAGTGCACAAGGGGAGAGAGTGTGCACAGGAGGATGCGAGTTTAAGAGTGAGACACGGGGGTCGCAGACGCGGGAGTCGCGTCGCGTAGATGTCACAAACGCGAGGTTCGAGACCTGCGTTCAAGTCAGGACGCGAGGAGAACGCAGACGCGAGCATGAACTCCACGTCGCGTTGACACAAGAAGAACACAGACACGGGCATGAGCTCCGCGCCGCGTTGATACAAGAACGCGAAGGCTGCGTTAAACAGATGCCAAGAACGCGAAGACTCGCGTTAGGAATTGCCTGGACGCGGGAGTGAGATCCGCGTTAGCAATATACAAAGGGAGAGAGGAAGGGAAAGGTGATGTTGGAAGTTTAAGTAGTGGAGATGGAGGTGATGTTGTGATGGTGAAAGTGATGGTGGAAGTGAAGATGGTGGTGGAAAATAGTAGAGGTGATGGTGATGTTAGTTGTTGTCGTTGTAATCGTCACCATAATGATTACCGGAATAATCGTGAACGATTACCGGAATAATCATCGGAGATGTTACCGACGAAGAAGAGTTCGGCCCCAATCCAATGGAGGTGGCCGGCCCTTGAGAAGATGATGGGGTGGTAGCCGGCCATGGCCGGTGGTCGCCGGCGGCGGCCGGAGGTGGCCGGAATCCGGTAGCCAAAATAATATGTGGAGGGGTGCAAGTGTAGTTCAAATGGTGAAAATGGAGTTTTGGAAATGGTAGTTCGGAGAGCGATGAGTAGGTCCGTTGGAAAGAGAATGACGAGGAGAAGAAGATGACATGGTCGTTGGTGGCTAAGGTGGTGTATGTGGTGATGGAGATGGTAGAGAAGGTGGTGGTGGAAATGGGTTATTTGATGGAAAAGAAGAGGAAGAAGAAGATGGAAAAGATGGTGTTATGGTTGTTGTTGTTGTTGGAATGGAGGAGGAGATGAAGGAGAGAATGATTGTGGAATTTGTGGTGAAAATGGAGGGAAAATGGTGGAGAAATGGGTGGCCAAAGGAGGCTCTTTGGCTGCTGGTCGTTTGCAGCCTGTTGGCTGGAAAGAGAAAGAAAGGAAAAATGAAAGAAAGAGAAGAAGATAGGGGTGTATTTATAAGGAGGGGAAAATATTATAATAATGATGCCAATTTGATTCAAAGAGACTTGCGTCTCTTGCCAAATGTTGCGTCCCCAAAAAGAGAATCCGCGTCTAGGCAAAACAAAGCCAGACGCGGAAAATAAAAGCTGCGTCTGGGGGGGAAAACGCGAGATTCAGAAAAAACAAAAAATTGCATGGTGATAAGACTTAGAGTTGATCTTGCAGGACAAGCATTAAATGTAGAATGGAGAGGATCTCTGCATTAAATGCAGAATCTAGGTAGGTGAAACTCGCGTCTAGCGAGGAGAGAGAAAATGAGAAGAGTAAAATATCTGGATAAAATTCCGGTATCTGGGAAAACACCGAAAACTCGGAAAAGCCCAAAAATAAAGTAGCTTGGAAAGCTTCTCAAAAATTCTCAAAAATAATAAATATTATATAAAGATTTTTGGTGAAATCTTTTTTCAGAAATTCAATCCCATTTTTAAAATAAAAATCATAAGGTCAACCGTCAATATCGGTCTACACCGGGTTGGCCGGATTTTGATAAAATCAGAAAATTCTCAGAAAAAATATTTAGATAGAAAATATAATTTTAAGAAGTTATGGGAAAGCCGTTTCTTGAAATTCAACTCCGTTTGTAAATTAAAAATCCGGGAATCGGTCAGCGGCACTAGTCGACACCGATTTTGAAGATTTTCAATTTAATTCAGGAAAATTCCAGAAAATCATAGAAAATCTAAAATATTGGAAAATGATGTTTAAAACTGAAATCGGTCAAATCTAAATACAAGAAAGACCAAATCGAGTAATACACTAGGATCGGGTCCCCGGTTCAGAGAAGGGCAGACTCTGAGTCCGTGAATCCGGATTCAAGACAAAACGATCATATAAATAATTCATAATATAAAACAAGTACAGGAAGTAAATCAAAAAATACGATCGAAAATCTGAATACGCAACTAAGTACGTATTCTGGGAGCGGGGTGTTACAATCCATCCACCTTATAAAAAATTGCGTCCTCGCAATTTCGATAAGGGTAAATTGAACACAAGGGGATAAGGACGGGAATTATACCAATTAAGATATGGAGCACTATAGGTATGGCTCTCAAGTTGACTGAACAATAATCAGAATATAGACATCCTCTGCACTTCGGCTGTATAAATCTTCGAACATTGCCAAATAATAATGACTGATAACACAGCTTTGCAATAGAATTCCCGTTGTACTGCATACTTAATGTCATTCTGAGAATGAGCCAGAATACTGAAGATAAAGAAAACCCTGATAGTCCTGAGCATAATAAGGAAGACCGATAATTGAGTATTCCGAATACCAGGCATCAATCACTCTGAAAGATATAGCCGAGAATATAGAATATCCATAGAGAATCCCGACTATTGACTTCTGAAAGATAACCCGTTTGAGATCAATCCTGAGAATACCCGAGCTTCATAGAGTTGGCCGAAGGGATCATATCATAGCTTCATTCAGAACCAGCCGCTACCTCTCTAGTCTATTCATATCTTAAGTTGGTATAAAGGTTTCGAAAAACCAAAACAGGGGAAAGATGGAAGGGATTAGGAATCAAAGGAAGGATGGTCAAGAATGAATAGATAACTCTGTACTTGCAGTTGGAGTGTATAATCAGGACTCAAGCAATTCCAGTTGCAAATTTCTTTACCATTAATTTGCCGTCTGGACGTACTGAGGATGTAGAGCCTAGGCTCTGATACCACCCTGTAATGCCCCGATCCTGCGGGTACGGAGACGTTACTGCAACGTATATACGCAGGTCAGAAATACCCTCACGTATATACGCTAAGCATCAGTACAGGCAAGAATCAGAGTACGGAAGCAAGTGGTACATTATACATTCAAACATATGAGTACAATTACAAAGTTATCACCAGAGGTGATCCAATATTACAAGAATATTACATCACTGATAGGCGCAAATGCGAGAATACAAAGAGATGTACATGTATGAACAGTATCAAAGGCACTCACGAGTTTACAAAAGGAAAACTCTAGAGGCACACAGGGGGGCCTGGAAGGATAGAGCTCTGGACGGTCTGCTGGAGATCCATGCTACCGCTGCGCCACTCTGATCAGCAACTGGGAGAATCCACCCGCTCCAAGCTCCAAAACCTGGACATGAGAATCCAGGGGAGTCAGATAGAACTCCCCAGGCGAGTGGTGATACGAAAGCCAAGTGGCGAGCATAGATAAGCACATGGTATAATACAACAAGAGCAGGAGGCTGGTGGAATAGAATATAAGTGGAAAGGCAAGACATGAACGAGTATAATATAATAATCATAAAGCTGAAAATCCGAAGTAAAACCTGATGAAAGCAATTGTGGTGAAACGAGTGGTATAACCAAGTTGCAGAGCAACATAACAAGTTACTATCTTGGCCTATTATTATTATTACTCGTCCGACCCATTTATCTAGGTATGTGTCCTGGTGTACATCTCAACACACATACATCCATATATAAGTAAGTCGAGGTTGTTATTGGAAGCTGATGAAGAACTGATAGCTCATACTTATAGTAGTTCCCGACCGCCCGGGACACAGCCATTGGGGGCCTTAAATCCCCCTAACACGCATCTTCTGGGGGCCTGAAATCCCCCTAACACGAATCGTCAGTTTTGGTATTCCACTACTATAAGCAAGGCATCATACCGGCATCCATCACTTCCTCCCATTCCCCGTGAAAGTTGTCCTTTTTATGGCTTATGAAACATAATTATCAGATTACGGGAATGAGTAGGATCATAACTGGTCATAACAGGAGTACATAACAGGAGTACATAACAGGAATCATAACAAGCATAACGGGAGTTCATAACAAGAGATCAGGTACTACATTCCCGTAATATGATAATCATGACTAGAGAGGTAATCATAACAGGTATAAGGTCTCAACATGCCAATGACAAGTGATCAGGCAGGTGACAGGTAATAAGTCATGTCATAATAAGGAACAAGTGCCAAGTTGCAGCATATCAGGTGTTAAGTACGATACAGACAGGTGTATGTCAACAGTTAATATAACAAGTATGACATCACAATACCAAATGAGAACACCGATATAAATACATAATATTATGCAAGTCAACCCGACGATGCGGGAAAGTCCAATGAGAAAGCGAGAACACTCGCCTAAATCTTTAGAAAACACAGTGAAATCCCCGATCTCCGGAATCCAGGAAATGAACGCGTCAACGCGTTTAAAGGGAATGTGATAGAGAGAGGAGAAATCAAGAGAGAGAAAGAGAATGAGAGAGAGGAGAGAGAAAGTGAGAGCTAGAGAGAGAAGTATATGGAGAGAGAAAGAGAGAGTGCACAAGGGGAGAGAGTGTGCACAGGAGGACGCGAGTTTGAGAGTGAGACGCGGGGGTCGCAGACGCGGGAGTCGCGTAGATGTCACAAACGCGAGGTTCGAGACCTGCGTTCAAGTCAGGACGCGAGGAGAACACAGACGCGAGCATGAACTCCACGTCGCGTTGACACAAGAAGAACACAGACGCGGGCATGAGCTCCGCGCCGCGTTGATACAAGAACGCGAAGGCTGCGTTAAACAGATGCCAAGAACGCGAAGACTCGCGTTAGGAATTGCCTGGACGCGGGAGTGAGATCCGCGTTAGCAATATACAGAGGGAGAGAGGAAGGGAAAGGTGATGTTGGAAGTTTAAGTAGTGGAGATGGAGGTGATGTTGTGATGGTGAAAGTGATGGTGGAAGTGAAGATGGTGGTGGAAAATAGTAGAGGTGATGGTGATGTTAGTTGTTGTCGTTGTAATCATCACCGTAATGATTACCGGAATAATCGTGAACGATTACCGGAATAATCATCGGAGATGTTACCGAAGAAGAAGAGCTCGGCCCCAATCCAATGGAGGTGGCCGGCCCTTGAGAAGATGATGGGGTGGTAGCCGGCCATGGCCGGTGGTCGCCGGCGGCGGCCGGAGGTGGCCGGAAGTGGCCGGAATCCGGTAGCCAAAACAATATGTGGAGGGGTGCAAGTGTAGTTCAAATGGTGAAAATGGAGTTTTGGAAATGGTGGTTCGGAGAGCAATGAGTAGGTCCGTTGGAAAGAGAATGACGAGGAGAAGAAGATGACATGGTCGTTGGTGGCTAAGGTGGTGTATGTGGTGATGGAGATGGTGGAGAAGATGGTGGTGGAAATGGGTTATTTGATGGAAAAGAAGAGGAAGAAGAAGATGGAAAAGATGGTGTTATGGTTGTTGTTGTTGTTGGAATGGAGGAGGAGATGAAGGAGAGAATGATGGTGGAATTTGTGGTGAAAATGGAGGGAAAATGGTGGAGAAATGGGTGGCCAAAGGAGGGAGAAGGAGGCTCTTTGGCTGCTGGTCGTTTGCAGCCTGTTGGCTGGAAAGAGAAAGAAAGGAAAAATGAAAGAAAGAGAAGAAGATAGGGGTGTATTTATAAGGAGGGGAAAATATTATAATAATGATGCCATGATTTGATTCAAAGAGACTTGCGTCTCTTGCCAAATGTTGCGTCCCCAAAAAGAGAATTCGCGTCTAGGCAAAACAAAGCCAGACGCGGAAAATAAAAGCTGCGTCTGGGGGAGAAAACGCGAGATTCAGAAAAGACAAAAAAAAAGTATGGTGATAAGACTTAGAGTTGATCTTGCAGGACAAGCATTAAATGTAGAATGGAGAGGATCTCTGCATTAAATGCAGAATCCAGGTAGGTGAAACTCGTGTCTAGCGAGGAGAGAGAAAATAAGAAGAGTAAAATATCTGGATAAAATTCCGGTATCTGGGAAAACACCGAAAACTCCGAAAAAACCCAAAAATAAAGTAGCTTGGAAAGCTTCTCAAAAATTCTCAAAAATAATAAATATTATATAAATATTTTTGGTGAAATCGTTTTTCAGAAATTCAATCCCATTTTCAAAATAAAAATCATAAGGTCAACCGTCAATATCGGTCTACACCGGGTTGGCCGGATTTTGATAAAATCAGAAAATTCTCAGAAAAAGTATTTAGATAGAAAATATAATTTTAAGAATTTATGAGAAAGCCGTTTCTTGAAATTCAACTCCGTTTGTAAATTAAAAATCCGGGAATCGGTCAGCGGCACTGGTCGACACCGGTTTTGAAGATTTTCAATTTAATTCAGAAAAATTCCAGAAAATCATAAAAATCTAAAATATTGGAAAATGATGTTTAAAACTAAAATCGGTCAAATCTAAATACAAGAAAGACCAAATCGAGTAATACACTAGGATCGGGTCCCCGGTTCAGAGAAGGGCAGACTCTTAGTCCGTGAATCCGGATTCAAGACAAAACGATCATATAAATAATTCATAATACAAAACTAATACAGGAAGTAAATCGAAAAATACGATCGAAAAATCTGAATACGCAACTAAGTACGTATTCTGGGAGCGGGGTGTTACAGGCATGTTTCCACCAGAGTGACCTGGGTCATGCCGCTTGGACACCGGAGTGCCACGTTCCGAAATCTTTCAATGAAAGACTTGACGGACTCTCCCTTTCGCTGTTTAGTTGCCAAAAGGGTGGGCATCGTGACTTTCGAGTCATCCTCGAAGAAGCGCGTTAAGAAAAGCTTCTCCAAAGCACCCCAGTTCTTGATGGAACCTTCTGGGAGCTTCATGAACCATTCAAAGGCCAGCCCCTTTAGGGTGCCGATGAATAGACGTGCCAGGATGGCGTCGTTATCTACCACATTCCCAGTTTGGGACTTGAGGTAGTAGATGTGTTGGTTTGGAGAACCTTTCCCATCGAATGCTTGAAGGGTTGGAGCCTTGAACTTGGACGGGTATGAAACTAAGTCCCACTTAGCAGGATAGGGCTGGACCACTCCAGCTTCTTAGAGGCCTTTACGGTTGGTAAGGGCCTCGAGGCGTTGCTCTAATTGACTCATTCTTTTAGCATGAGCCTTTCCCTGGTCTTGGTCGCCCTTTACTTGCGATGAAGATTTGGACGAACTAGAAGTAGATCGCGGCCTCTCCTCAGAAGGTTCGGAAGATGAGCTTTCTCCCTTTTTCCCTTTGCCCTTCGTCTTTTTAGGAGGCAATTTCCTCCTGTCTTCGAGCAACTGTGCAAGCATCTGCTTGAGGGAGTCGATAGATTCCTGCTGAGAAAGAATCATATCCATTTGTGCCTTCTGGATTTGTTCTAAACGTCTAGCCGTTTCCTTAGGAGTGCCTATCATGTAGGCGGAGGCCTCCTTCTCAACGGAAGAGTTTGAAGCCCGTGATTCCGCTACGGCGGAGTGAGAATCATTCACTTTAATGCCATGGGCTAAGGCATTATAATCAATCGGGGGAATGGCCCCAGTCCGGGTGCGAGTGTGTTGATACACCCCTTCCGGTTCAGAGTCAGACTCATCCAAGCTGACTGCAGGTTGTTTTCCCTTGCTCCTGCTCGTCATATTCGCAGTGAGCTCTGGGTACTCAATGTCAGAGAAGGTTCTCCTTCTGTGGGAGCGCCTTCTTTTGGCTGACGGGGGAATCAGGGTCAGCTGTCTAACTAAAGACTGCTGGTGCACACCTGAACCACAACGGCACTCGGAGAGCATAGAGATGAGCCGTTGGCAGCAACATGATGAAGTGACCTGATTGGCACTTCTTTTCTTCGTCAAGTAATCCCTCAGATCCACGGGAGGGGGATCGAAGAGATTAACCTCGCAACGTCGAAGACGGGAGGCATCCATATGCTGTACAGCATGGACGCGGGCTTCAGGGACGCGGTTCTCGCGTCGTGGCTGTATAACGTGCGTCTGGCGTCTCTTTTGAGATGAGACGCGATTCTCGCGTTGCTGCTTGGTGCGTCAGGGCAGAGACGTTTGAGAGAGGATGGGCTGCTGGGCCCCACGCCTATGGGTGCGTGCCTCTCGCGCTTGACGAGGCGCAGAGGCTTCACCTTGGCATTTGGTGAGTTGGTCTTCAGAGGACCTAGCTTGAGGAGTCTCGCGTTTGGGCCGCCAAACGCGGACTTCACGTGCTGGACGTGGCGCGGGCAAGGCGCCAGATTGTACGTCGCGTCCAGCCTCAGTCGGACAACCAGAGGTTCCAACTTGTAGCTGACGCGCACGTCTCCTCTGTCGACGCTCAGCGTTTCGGTTGCGTCGTGGAGGTGGAGAGTGACCAACGACGACCTGATGCTGAACACCAGAGATTTGGACCACGCGGGTCTCCTGAGAGACGTTGACGCGTGTGTTCAGTGCTGCGCGGTTGATCGCAGCGGTAGTTGTGCCTGAGATCACGCGGGCCTTCTGAGAGGCGTTGGCGCGTGTATCTTGCTTGGCACAGTTGGCAGCAGCAGCGCCCGAGAGAACCTCGGATCGGGCTTCGGGGCCATTCCCCATCGAGACCCTGCGGCAGACGCGGGTCTTTGGGCTCTTGGAGCCGGCAGAGAGAAACTCTTCGTATTTCGCCTGGTCGAACTCGACAACAAGCGATTCGACCATCTTTCCCTTAAGAAGGACGTCATCTTGCGCCACAATTTGCTCATCAATGACAAATGAATTCCCCAGCGGAGTCGCCATCTCTTGTACGTGCCAAAAAAATGAAATAAAGAGTGTTCGCTGTAAAATTTCCTTGAATCAGATGAAAAATTACAACAAAAACTGTTTTCCTTCCAGTTACAAGGGAGGGAGGATGTTGAATCTTGAATCCTCCCTTTGTTTAAGGCTGGGTTCTTCAAGTGGCGGTGGAGAGTGAATCTTGTTCTCCGTTGACCAGATGATCGTCGGGATCGTCAGGGATCCTCTCTTCGGCTGGTAGAAGGAGTAACACAGCTCTGTCTACCAAAACTCTCAAAGAGAAGGTAGGAAAAGGGCAACTCGTACGCAGCGAGCTTGCTGAAGAGTTGAGCTCTCTCTCTCTCTCCTGTCTCTGTCTGTCTCTTTCTCTCCGAGCGCCTTCTCTCCTCCTCTTGATCGGCTGACCTTTTTTTTTGTCTTTTTCATAGCGACGGGGCTATTTATAGAGGTTTCAGGGTGAACGTGCCCCCTAAAAACGCTCCACAATGAGGGGCCAACTTCCCCGCTTCCCCGCTATATGGGCGGCGACTGGCCCCATAACCAGGGCGGTTATAACCGAGGCGCGGGTTTCAACCCACGCGCCTTGATACTGTGACGCGGGCTTTGGGCCCTCGCGCCTTGATGCTGAGACGCGGGTGTGGAGCCCACGCGCCTTGATGTTGAGACGCGGGTGTCGAGCCCACGCGCCTTGATGTTGAGACGCGGGTGTCGAGCCCACGCGCCTTGATGTTGAGACGCGGGTGTCGAGCCCACGCGCCTTGATGTTGAGACGCGGGTGTCGAGCCCACGCGCCTTGATGTTGAGACGCGGGTGTCGAGCCCACGTGTCTAGAACTTGAGACTCTGCTTTTTAATGGCTTGTCTTTCAGTGATTTTCAGACAGCCTACAAGGATTCGCAGACGCGAGAGTCGCGTTGCGTAGAGATCACAAACGCGGGGTTCGAGAATCACGTTCTAGCAAGGACACGAGGAGAACGCAGACGCGAGCATGAACTCCGCGTCGTGTTGATATAAGAACGCGAATGTCGCATTAAATAATCACTTGGACGCATGAGGTAAAATCCGCGTCTAGTATCACACAACAAGAGAAAGAGGGAGACAGAGAAAAATGGGAAACGCAGGGAAAAGAGGAGGGAGGGACGCAGGTTTGGAATTTAAGGAAAGGAAGAAAAAAGAAGAAAAGAAAAGAGAAGGGAAGAAAGAAAGAAAGAAGTGAAGAAAAGAAAGAAGGAAAGGAAAGAAAAGAAAGAAGAATGGAAGGGGGGATGGTCGGTCATGTTGCCGGCGGCGGTCGGAGGTGGCCGGAGATGGCCGGAAGTGGCCGGAGACGGGTGGCCAAAGCTCCCAAGCCCAAGCAATGATGGTGCAACTCTAGTTGAAATGATGAAAATGGAGTTTTGAAAACGAGGCTTCGGAGAACGAAGCTATACCTCGTTAGAAAGAGTGTTCCGAGGAGAGAAAGATGGCGTGGTTCGTGGTGGTTAAGGTGGTGTAGGTAGTGGTGGGGAAGGTGGTGAAGTTGGTGGCGGAAGTGGGTTTCCTTGGAGTTCTTGGTGGAAATGAGGATGAAGAAGGTGGTGTGGAGGTGGTGGTGTTGTTGGAAATGGAGGAGGAGATGGAGGGGAGAATGGTGAAGGAATTGGTGAAGGAGTTGGAGGTGATGGTGGTAAATGTGGCCGGCCAAGGAGGGAGGCAAGGCTATTATGGGGCTGCTGTTGGCTTTCGTTGGCTGTTGGTTGAGAAGAAAGAAGAAAGAAAAAATGAAAGAGAGAGGAAGAAATGGGGGTGGTTATATAAAGGAGGGAAATGACTATTATAAGATTGCCATCCTCTTCATCAAATTGAAAATCACCTAGAGGGGGGTGAATAGGTGATAATGCTAATCAATACACAATAAAAATATGATGCAACAATCGCCCAAAATAAGACTAGAAGCTGGATGCCCCGTGAAGGGTTCTGAACTCCTTCCTCGTGATTCCTCTTGAAATGAGTTGGAGGTGCACAATGCAACCTTGTTGTATGGGACTTTGATTGACAAGATGAATGAAAACAAGTGAATATTGTAATAAAAATAAAGAGCAAGTAATAAGAGCAATGAAAGTAAAGCAAGAAGTAAGAGTAAGTAAACCAAACGCAAACACCGAGAATTTTTCCGAGGTTCGAGCACCCTGCTCTACGTCCCCGCCTTCCCCAGAAAGATTTCGAACCACTATAACTTCACAAAGATGTTACAAATACACCGGAGTACCCAACTCCACAATCTCAAATACAAGTTCTCTCTTGGTGATCAAAAGACCACAAACTCTCTTTTGAAAAGTTCTCTTCCCTTACAAAAATCCTTGTAGAACAATGAGAGGATTGAAGCTCTTGTGTGTAAGTGGAAAAGAAAAGGAAATCAGAGAGTTTTCGGAAAACACTTCAGAAAATGAGAGAAATATTCAGCACAAAAACTAAGAAACAAAGCTCTTTTGAATGCCTTAAATTTTTGAAACTTTTGCAAATTTTTCTAGTAATGAACCTCTCCCCAAACACCCCTATTTATAGTAGAGGGCTAGGGTTTAAAGATAAAACTCACTTAAAGCTAATTAGGAAGTATTAAGATCGACAAATATCACTTAAACACAATTTAAGAAGAAAAAGACAAAAATAAAAACAGCTCAGAAAAATAGTCGTTACTGTTCAAACGTCTCGCTCGGTCGACCGAAGTTCAAAAATAAGAGCCGCTGCCGACTCTCGGTCGACCGACCGGTCGACCGAAAAAAACAGAGAGCAAAGGTTCTCAGTCAGGCATGGTCCGGTCGACCGCTCGATCGACCGTGAAACGTGTACACGGATACGCACCAGCTGCCAGAAGTTCGGTCGACTGGGTCGGTCAACCGACCTGACCTGACACAGTGTCGGCGACTGACCGATCTACCGGATAAGGCCAAAAACTGAAACTTGAACAGATTTTTGTAGAGATATTGATTTTTAACAAAATAGTTTTGAATAAAGATATATATAAAACATAAAAATGAGTTTGTAGGCTGAAGATTGTATACAAAAATATTTTATACATATTATAGGGAATACTTTTGAAAATAAGATGTGTGCAAAAACGTGTGTGATAGAGCTTCAACCTATTCACTATTCTTTAACAAAACTATAAAACTAGAAACAATTCTATTGAAATATCTTGAGCAATCTTGAAGTCTTGAGCCATGCAATGCTTTGCTAGAGCCTTCTCTTCTATGTTCCTTCCTTGATGTGCAAAAAGCCTTCTTTACTCCATGAACCTAGAAGTTCTTGCAATAGCTAAGCAATGGCCTCCAAATATGGTACTAACCTGAAACTTATCTTAAACAAACTAATTAGTACCAAATAGCTCTTATTTGTTTTGTTATCATCAAAACTCTAAACAAATGGAGAGTGTAACCTTTTGGGCCAACAATCTCCCCCTTTTTGATGATGACAAAACAAATATGCTATAATGAAAAATAAAGGAGAGGGTGTAAGCTCCCCCTCAAATTATGCCATATTAAACAAAGAAAAAAAACATATGAGTTGCAAGCAAAAACCATGAGACTAAAAATCATAAACACCATGAGATATAAAACACTTGCAAAACACTTAAACTCAAATACAAGAATTCATGAAAACACATCAAAAACTAAAAACATATATAAACTCATATGGAACAAAAACTAAAAACATATATAAACTCATATGGAACCAAAACCATATGCACTCATATTCCCATACATAAACTCATTCTCCCCCTTTTTGTCATACATCAGAAAGGGTTAAGAAAACATTTTTATTCAATAACACAAACATTAAGTTCACCACAAATAAAGGAAAATCTAGCAAAATTAAGTGGTTTAGTGAAAATATCGGCAAGTTGCAAATCCGTGGAAACATAATCAATATCTATATCTCCTTTCTCAAAATGATCTCTAAGAAAGTGATATCTAATCTCAATGTGCTTGGTCTTACTATGTTGATTTGCATTCTTAGTCAAGTGTATAGTACTAGTATTATTGATTGAAGCTAAACCTGCACAAAAAATACGAGATTACAGAACTTAAAACAAATATGTGCAAGTGCTCAATTCTTCCGCTATAGCAAGTGGCTATGCGGGTCGTGATCCACAAGGAGGGTTTGCGATGGAAGCTTTACGTGTCTTTATTGAAATCGTTAAGAAAACAAAAGAAAGTTCTCTATTTTAAAGTAAGAAAAAGAAAAAGAAAGTTAAGGTTAAAGTTAAGAAGAAAGCGAAGGATGAAGAAGGTGAAAAATCAGAAAACGATAAAAGTGACTATGTACAAATGGAATGAGTGAAGAAGAAAGAATGAAAACGGTTGGAAGAAGTGGTGTTTGTGATTTACTTTACAGAAATGAAAGAAAGAAATAAAAGAGTTACTTACCTTCTTTTCGTCAAATGCTTACTTGAGATCTTAGCTACGAAGTTACCTTGAATTAGAGGCATTCAGCGCATAGCCCATAAGATTTGAGTGTTGGTCTTCATCCACATTACATCATCAAGACTACTTCAAGAATGAAATGATACAGAGAGAGACTCTACTCCATCGTCATGAGCTATCGATGGCACTCGCAATGGCAAGGCTCTTTCGATGCTTCTAGACTCACTTGAAGACGATTGTACGAAAAAGAAGAGTAAAATAGAAAAGAAGAAGAAGAAGAAGACTAAAAGAAGTACATACACAAAAGAACATCGATTCGATTCCATTACAATCAAAGAAAAGAAATAAGTCTTACACCGGTGTCACTCCAGCTCAAGCTTCAGTCTTGTTCTTCGATGCAAGTCAATCTCCTGAATTACATAAATGAAACCTAAAATTACATAAAAAGAAAGACTAAAACAACTAAAGAAATGAAAACTAAGCTAAATCCTAATCTCTGCATTGCCCTCCTTTTTCAGTGCACAATATGGCCTTTATAGGCAGAAACCCTAACAACCAGAATCCCGGGGAGGTCGGGGAGTTCACGCTCCCGTAACTCCCCAGGATTGCCGCAAAAACGCGGCTTTTGCCGCGTTTTGCGGCAAGGGTGTGGCCAGATGGCCACACCTGTTGGTGGGTCATCCTGGGATCTTCTTCTGGCTTTATCCTTTGTTGGTTTCTTCGTTTGAGCTCGGATTCTGACGAAATGGCTTGGATTCTTGGCTTTAACCGATCGATTCTGAGAGGATTCTTCTCAACCGGTTTCAACCTCTTGATTTTGCCCTGATTTTATGTGTGCGAATTAACTCTGATTAATTCAGAATTCTGGTGGCTTTTGGGCTCATTTCTCTTCATCTCCTTAAGGATTGGGCCTGCAAATAAATTAGACAAATAATTAGGGCAATGCAGGCTTTTATTCTAAAATAAGTATGGAAATGTGACATTAAATATGCAACATTAGTGACCAATCAATTATCACAAAATATTTTTATATGGTTATAATGCAAATCATAATCAAGGAGAGTATGTTTCATCTAAAGGACTTGTGCACAACAAGCCCCCGCGGCAACATACTCCGCCTCGGCGGTTGAGAGAGCTACGGAATTTTGTTTCCTAGAGGACCATGAAACAAGACAATTATCAAGAAATTGACATGTCCCACTAGTACTGTTTCTATCTACTCTACAACCCGCATAGTCAGCATCCGAATAACTCGTCATTGAGAAATCTCCGGTTTTCGGATACCAAAGACCCATTCCAATTGTGCCCTTAATATAACGAATGATGCGTTTTACCGCTATAAGATGGGACTCTTGGGACATGATTGAAATCTAGCACAAAGATACACACTAAACATGATGTCCAGCCTACTTGCCGTTAAATACAAAAGACTACCTATCATGCTTCTATACAATTTAATATCAACATTTTTACCTTGGTCGTCCTTATCAAGCTTGGTTGTAATTGCCATGGGAGTGTTGCAAGCTTTTGAGTCTTCAAGTCCAAACTTCTTTACGAGTTCCTTTGCGTACTTGGCTTGACATATGAAATTCCATCTTGCAATTGCTTGATTTGGAGTCCAAGAAAGAAATTCAATTTACCCATGGAAGACATTTCAAATTCACATTGCATAACCTTTTCAAACTCCTTGCATAAAAACTCATTAGTAGAACCAAAATTATATCATCAGCATAAATTTGCACAATTAAAATGTCATTATCAACATGCTTAGTAAAAAGAGTTGTGTCTACTTTGCCTTTAACAAAATCATTTGAAATGAGAAAACTAGAAAGCCTTTCATACCAAGCTCTTGGAGCTTGTTTCAATCCATACAAAGCTTTATCAAGTTTAAAAACGAAATTAGGATGAACATGATCAACAAAACCTGGAGGTTGTTCAACATAAACTTCTTCATTTATAAAACCATTCAAAAATGCACTTTTCACATCCATTTGAAAAAGTTTAAAATTTTAAAAGATGCAAAAGCTAGTGTCATCCGTATGGCTTCAAGCCGTGCTACGGGTACAAAGGTCTCCTCAAAGTCAATTCCCTCAACTTGAGTGTAACCTTGAGCCACTAACCTAGCTTTATCCTAATGACATTTCCGGACTCATCCATCTTGTTTCTAAAGATCCACTTAGTACCAATTATTGGTCTATCGCGGGGCCTAGGAACAAGGTGCCAAACTTGGTTGCGCTCAAATTGATTGAGTTCCTCTTGCATGGCAAGCAACCAATATGAGTCCGTCTCGGCTTCAAGGATGCTTTGGGTTCAAAATGAGAAATGAAAGCAAAGTTACCACATAAGTCATGGAGCTTGGAGTGAGTTGTTACCCCTTTAGAGACATCACCTAAGATGAGTTCCTTGGGGTGATTTGTAGCGTATCTCCAATCTTTAGGAAGCGGTTGAGAGCTTTCCTCTTTATCCTCTTGAACATCACCAATTTGTTCTTACTTTTCTTCTTGAGCGGGTGAGTCCTTCAAGGATAGTCTCTCCATGTCTTCACCTAATGAGTCAATCTCTACAACATTCTCAACAACCACATTAGATTCTTCAAATTTAACATGCATGGATTCTTCAATGGTAAGTGAAGATCATTGAATACTCTATAAGCTTTGCTAGTAGTAGAATATCCAACAAGGATTGCTTCATAAGCCTTAGCATCAAATTTACTCAAGTTATCTTTAGTATTCAAAACAAAACACTTGCATCCAAAAACTTTAAAATATGCAACATTTGGTTTTCTAGAATGATACATTTCAAAAGATGTTTGGAAGAATTCTTACACAAATAAATATGATTTGAAATATAGCATGCGGTGTTTACGGCCTCGGCCCATAAATATTGAGGGAGGTCATATTCACTTATCATGGTCCTAACTATCTCTTAAAGTGTTCTATTTTTCCTTTCTACAACTCTATTTTGTTGTGGAGTTCTAGGACATGACATTTCATGCTTGATTCCCTTTTCATCACAATAAGTCATGAAGAGTTGGTTAACAAACTCACCACCTCTATCACTCCTTATTTTCAAAATTGAAAAACATTTTTCTTTTTCAACCTTTTTTCGAAAAACTTTGAAATGAGAAAAAGTTTGATCTTTGTGTTCCAAAAAGAAAACCCAAGTAAAACGGGAGAAATCATCAACTAAAACAAATGCAAATCTACTACCATTTAAACTCTTAGTTTTAGTTGGTCCAAAAAGATCCATATGAATTAATTCTAAAGGCCTAGTTGACATGATATCCTTGATTGGTTTGAAGGAAGACTTGGTTTGTTTTCCAAGTTGGCATGCACCACAAATGCGGTCTTTCTCAAACTTCAAGTAAGGTATACCCTTCACCAATTCCTTAGAATTAATCCTAGAAAGATGGTCAAAAGATGCATGTCCTAATCTTCTATGCCAAGCTAAGAATTTTCATCAAAAACATTCAAGCATTTAGTAGAACAATCTAAATTAAGCATGTCAATGATATAAACATTATTGTCACGAAAACCGGTGAGAATACAATCATTGTTTTACAATCAAAAATCTTGCAAGAAGAATCATCAAAAAAAATTTAAGTCCACGGTCACAAAGTTGACTAATGCTAAGCAAATTATATTTCAAACCATCAATAAGAACAACATTTTCTATAATAGGAGATGCACCAATTTGAATGTTACCTATACCGATGATAGTGCCCTTGGAGTCATCCTCGACGGTGACGGTGCCACCTTCCATGTACCTTGATAGGGTTATAAAGTTATTAATGTCCCATGTCATGTGTCTTGAACAACCACTATCAAGGTACCACCGCTCCTTACGTCTTGGAGCCTTGGTGTGTACCTACATCAAATAATTTAGGACTTGATTTTGGTACCCACATTTTCTTGGGTCCTAAGGAGTTAGTGCCATGAACCCAAACAAGATTATTTGATCTATTTACTTGGTCATAACAAAACTTAGCCAAATGTCCATTCTTACCACAATAAGTACACCTATACACTCTACTATATTTAAAAGCATAGTGAGTGTGAGACTTGTGAGCATGTGTGGATTTAGCATGAGTGTTGTGTGAAGTGTGAGCATGAGGAATCTTAACATGAGGATTTTTAGCATGAGAAGTGTCCTTTTTAGAAAACATTTCTTCAAGTTTCTTAGTGTTAAAAGCACAATCCTTCAAAACCTTTTCAAATCAACAATTCTAGTTTTTAAAGAAGAAGTTTCTTTTTCATCAATCTCAGGAAATTTTGCTTTACATGCAACTTTGTAAGCACTAAATTCATTTTGAGTAGAAATGAGATTGGAAGAAATTTCATCTTTTTCTCTAGACACAAAAGCAAGTTGATTTTTAAGAAAAGCAACTTCCTTTTCCAATTTAGAACATTCAATCTTTTTATTATCATAGGTTTTCGAGAGTTCAACAAAAGCATGTACAAGAACTTCTTTACTTAATTCATCTTCTTCATCAAGAGGTTGTAGGGTTACCTTTGGTGTGTTTGCCATGAAACACATGTTTGCCGTGTCCACCTCGTCTTCGGATTCGCTTTCCGAATCTCATGTGGCTTTGTAGGCTTTCTTTTCGACCGGCTTCTTTGGCTTGAAGGAGGAAGTCATCTTCTTCTTGAAATCCGGGCAATCCGCCATGATGTGTTCGGGTTTTCGGCAATTGTAGCAAATGATTCTTCTCTCCTCTTTTCCTTCAAACTTCCTTCTAAAGTTGAGTTTGTTCTTCCGGTACATTCTCTTCACGTTTCGCACAAGAAGGGAGAGCTCCTCATCTTCTTCTTCATCTTCTTCATCGTCATTAAGAGTGGATGAAGACTTGAAAGCAATGGATTTCTTCTTTTGAGGAGCGGCATCTTCTCTTGCCTTCTTTTCCATCTCATGAGTCTTCAAGTTGCCGATGAAACTTATGAGATCCATTTCATCCTTGTCGTTCAATTCTTTCAAGGTGGTGGCCTTTATCTCCCATGAAGAAGGAAGAGCCCGAATCACTTTTCGCACCTTTTGGTCATTGAAAATATTATCACCTAAAGAGGAAAGAGCATTGGTGATTTTAGTAAACCTTATAATCATGCAATCAATAGATTCATCATCAATCATTTTAAAAGATTCATATTGGGACCTCAAGAGATCTATCTTAGCTCTCTTGACTTGTGGTGTCCCCTCGTGTGTGACCAACAAATGTTGCCAAATCTCATAAGCGGATTGGCAATGTATTACCCGTGTAAGGTCATCCTCATTCAAGGCGGTTAGGAGGAAATTTTGGGCTTTTGAGTTAGCCTCATATTCTCTAAAGGTAAATTCGGTCCAAGTGCTTTCATCACATCGGGTACAACATAGGGCTTGGTCAAGGATTTAGCAACTAAGCTACCTAAAGATTGCAAGAAAATAGTCATCCTAACCTTTCAAATAGGGAAATTAAGTCCATCAAATTTAGGAGGGGTTTTGATGTTATCTGCCATGTTTACTAGTGAATGAATGAATGCAAATATTGATTAGCAAATTTTAAGGATCTCTCTAAGGATGTTAAGCCAAACCTAGAGTCCAAGCTCTGATACCAATTGAAAATCACCTAGAGGGGGGCTGAATAGGTGATAATGCTAATCAATACACAATTAAAAATATGATGCAACAATCGCCCAAAACAAGACTAGAAGCCGGATGCCCCGTGAAGGGTTCTGAACTCCTTCCTCGTGATTCCTCTTGAAATGAGTTGGAGGTGCACAATGCAACCTTGTTGTATGGGACTTTGATTGACAAGATGAATGAAAACAAGTGAATATTGTAATGAAAATAAAGAGCAAGTAATAAGAGCAATGAAAGTAAAGCAAGAAGCAAGAGCAAGTAAACCAAACGCAAACACCGAGAATTTTTCTGAGGTTCGAGCACCCAGCTCTACGCCCCCGCCTTCCCCAGAAGGATTTCTAGCCACTATAACTTCACAAAGATGTTACAAATACACCGGAGTACCCAACTCCACAATATCAAGTACAAGTTCTCTCTTGGTGATCAAAAGACCACAAACTCTCTTTTGAAAAGTTCTCTTCCCTTACAAAAATCCTTGTAGAACAATGAGAGGATTGAAGCTCTGTGTGTAAGTGAAAAAGAAAAGGAAATCAGAGAGTTTTTGGAAAACACTTCAGAAAATGAGAGAAATATTCAGCACAAAAATCAAGAAACAAAGCTCTTTTGAATGCCTTAACTTTTGAAACTTTTGCAAATTTTTCTAGTAATGAACCTCTCCCCAAACACCCCTATTTATAGTAGAGGGATAGGGTTTAAAGATAAAACTCACTTAAGGCTAATTAGGAAGTATTAAGATCAGCAAATATCACTTAAACACAATTTAAGAAGAAAAAGACAAAAATAAAACAGCTCAGAAAAATAGCTGTTACTGTTCAAACGTCTCTCTCGGTCGACCGGTCGGTCGACCGAAGTTCAAAAATAAGAGCCGTTGTCGGCTCTCGGTCGACCGACGGTCGATCGAAAAAAACAGAGAGCAAAGGTTCTTAGTCAGGCATGGTCCGGTCGACCGCTCGGTCGACCGTGAAACGTGCACACGGATACGAACCAGCTGCCAGAAGTTCGGTCGACTGGGTCGGTCGACCGACCTGACCTGACACAGTGTCGGTCGACCGACCGGTCGACCGGATAAGGCCAAAAACTGAAACTTGAACAGATTTTTGAAGAGATATTGATTTTTAACAAAATAGTTTTGAATAGAGATATATATAAAACATAAAAATGAGTTTGTAGGCTGAAGATTGTTTACAAAAATATTTTGTACATATTATAGGGAATATTTTTGGAAATAAGATGTGTGCAAAAACGTGTGTGATAGAGCTTCAAACCTATTCACTATTCTTTAACAAAACTATAAAACTAGAAACAATTCTAATGAAATATCTTGAGCAATCTTGAAGTCTTGAGCCATGCAATGCTTTGCTAGAGCCTTCTCTTCTATGTTCCCTCCTTGATGTGCAAAAAGCCTTCTTTGCTCCATGAACCTAGAAGTTCTTGCAATAGGTAAGCAATGGCCTCCAAATATGGTACTTGTTGACACTTAAAAAAGATAAGATTCTTATTGGTCCGAACAATATCTAAACTTGTTGACATCTACAAAAGACAAGTGACAGACGAGCTGAAGACCAGTTTTCACCTATCTCCGAGGGACAAGGAAGCAACTTGGACTCCACTGATCCAGCAAGCAGACAGTGAACCCGGATTGTTTCTGAACAGACCTCAGCAGGTCTAAGGTGCTAGCACTTTGCATCGCATAAGCCCAAAGAGATAGCCTCGATTGAGAGGCTAGGATCATCCGACTTCGCCTTGAAGCCATTCAGAGCCTCGCCAGGAGACTAACTTATAGCTTCGCCGCAGAAGACTTCTAGCTCCGTCGAAAAGCCTCTTTTCGGACTTCGCCAGAAACTGCCTCCAGCTCCGCTGCGAGCTCAATGCGAACAGCGCCGTTACGGATCTGCTATGGTCAACCTTTGACCAATCAAATCTCCGGATGAGATCGGATCCAATCAGATCAAATCCAATTAAAATCAAATCGGAGATCAAATTAGGCAGTTGATTGCCACAATCTCTTGACTCTCTTAAAACGAGTAAAAAGATCAGGGGAAATCCTCCAACAATATGGAAAGGATCAAAACAGATCAAGGAGATCAACCGACCTGCCATTTCTAGCATCGCAGAAGCTAATCTTAGCCTCGCAGCAAGGCTACTTTCCAAATTCAAACAGATTCGATTCAATTTGTTTCCATATCTTCAAGGGGACGATTATACCCTTGCTCTCCCTATAAATAGCCCACCAGGGGCACAAGGAAGAGAGGCCACGCATACACGCAAAGAGGTAGAGAGACTTCTTCAAGAGGACTCCACAAGCAGAGGCTTCTACACGACGCACCTTGCGTTCTCGAATTCAGAGACTTTTTAGAGAAATACTTCTCTATTCAGGGTGCTGATACCCTAACACCTTCCTCTCAAGGAATCTCCGGAACCAGGCGAGAAGGAATTCCTAATTGAATGCGATTTTGAGAAGTAGCAAGAGGGTTCTACCAACCCTATTCTCTGATTCTCTGATTCCCGGAACCAGGCGAGAAGGGAATCTCATCGCTCGCATCGTCAAAGGACAAAGTGGTCGCGCGCTGACCAGACTCCTATCGGCACACTTCTCCAGAATCTCTGAGGAGATCTACTTGTAATATTTTTAAGAATACTTGTAATTTAGCTCCTCAAACCTTTTTTTTATTTGTAAGTTTTTCCCTTTGCAAATCTATGGAAAACAAGATGGCAACTCCGCTGGGGATTGTATTCTCCACTGCTGAGAATCAAGTGTCATAATGCGACGAACAGACCCTCAGGTCTAACTCTGAATTCAGAAAAGTCGGTGCAGCCAGAGCCTCTCTGGCTAAATCTTCAAGGAAAGTCTCTGCGGAGACATAAAAGGTTCTCTGCGAACCTACTGCGGTTCTCTGGCGCAACAAAGAAGCATGCCCGCAGCCCAAGTCCTGCGCTCTTGAGAACTTGGTTATCCAATTTGATCAAGGAAGATTTGAAGAAGTCCTCTCTGGGGGTGGCCTAATGCTTCGAGCACGGAAGCACAGGAAGGTCTCCACGACCAAGGTTTCGAAGCAGAAACCAGAAGCAGAATTCTGCCAACACCCCTCAACCATACGTGTGGCTAATCAGGTTCCTTGCGAACCTAAGCGTCCTCTGCCAAAGCGGATATGGAAGCCTAAACAGAAGTCTCCGGCCGAAGCTTCAGGCGTAGCTACGCCAAAACCGCGCCTCTCTCGCAAAGAAAAAAGCAAAGATGCCTTTCTGCTCCAACAATGCTGCCAATCATAAAGTCAAGACGGCAATCATACCGTCGCCCAATTCAAGAGCAGTAATGCCTTGTGTCAGCCTCGTTTCCACAAGCGAAGCTACTGTACCACAGCGTACTCACTGGGTCCACGGCCGTGAGGCTAGGGCCAAAGTGTTATCTAAGGCTAATCCCCTTCGCAGCGGAATAGCGGGTAAAGCACCACAGCGTGCTCCGCTCCCCAGTTCGTCAAGCGCTAAGCTCGCATCTGTTGGCGAAGCTAGAACTAAAGCACTATTCAGTGCTAATCCCTTCTGCAGGGATAAGAGGAACGGCACGTCATCCTATGTACATTCCAAGAGAGCCTCTACGCGGGATTATTCAGGCTCTGAGTGGCCTAACTTGCGAGAATTCTTGGCAAACAAGCGGAAATTGGAGTCTTTTCGAACTACTTCCCCTGTTGTCAACAAAGGGGATGCCAGCTGGTGACAATCCATTCAGCTCGTTGTCGGTCACGACCAATCCTCGCCACTTCTCCATACCGGCGATCGATCTTTGATCGGCTGTCTGTACATGTTCCAATGAAGCATCGCAAAAGGAGCATCTCACGAGATCCAGCCTCTGCATCCGTCAACATGACCGAAAGAGGACGAGAGTTATGCAGGGGAGGTCAAACATCTGACGACACCCCCTACAGCTCCCTAGATTCAGATTACAGCCCAGGCTTAGGCGAAGTCTTAGTGCATGAAGAAGGTGTTTCTGAAACACCAGATCTAGGGTGGCGATACCCTACAGTTATGAACAGCCTTCCTCCTCAACGGCCCTAGCCTCACCACAGCCCAGAAGATCACCCCAACCATCGGATGAAGAAGATGAAGACAGTGGGAACGCCACTTCGGCGACAGTTAGCTCAGTGCAAACGGACAGAGCATCAGTCAATATGGCTGATAACGTTAACGACGACCTTCGTCGGCGCCTGGAAGCTCAGGAGCAAACTTCCAAGACCCAGCAAGAAGCCCTGGACAATATTCAACAGATGCTTGCTCGACTCCTCAGCAATCGGAATGACAATGATGCCGGGAGCAATCACGATGAGGAGGAACATTTCAGCAATGAGCAGCCAAAGACGGAGAAATCCAAGGAGGGTTCTTCCTTAGACGCCGAAGTCCTTAAGGGCCTCCAAGCTCAAATTGCATCCCTAGCTCAGATGGATGAATTAAAGAAAGTAGGGGCAGTCCGTCCTTACCCACTGGAGTGGGATTCGGTGCCATATCCACCGAAGTTCAAACCACCAACGTTGCATACGTATGATGGTAAGAGTTCACCAAATCAGCACATCTACTACTTCTGGTCTCAGACTGGTAATGTTATAAGCAACGGCGCCATCATGGCTAGGTTGTTCATTGGTACCTTAAAGGGGGTGGCATTTGACTGGTTCCGAAGTCTCCCTCCGGGCTCTATCAATTCCTGGATCGACCTGGAAACTCGATTCCTCTCTCGTTTCTATGAGGACGATACCGAAGTGACCATGGACAAGCCCCTCTCCACCGTGCAGAAGAAGGGAGAATCTGTCTGTGACTACATTGAACGGTTCAGAAACTTATCCTTGATGTGCCCAGTAGGGATGCCATTACCCATGCTTTTACAGACATGCAGGCACAACTTCTTGGACCAAGTAGAAGTTCGCATGGGGGCTGTCAAAGCCCACACTTGGAAGGAATTGGTCGAACAAGCTGAGATAGCTGAAAAGTCAGCTAAAAAATTTGAACCATCCACCCCTAAAGGCGAATGGGGTATGAACAGTAAAGGACGTAGAGACCTGCCGCAGTCTTCTCAAGCCAAAGGGAAAGAGACTATGTCTGTGGAATTGTCCGGGGACGTGCAGTCGAAGGCCAAGAAGAGCGGCTTCAACAATCAGGAGCCTAAGTTCCCTCCAAAACAGTACTCCTTCAGAGACGATCAAGTGGTCACGATATTCCATTTACTCCACAAAGGGAACAAAATGAAGCTACCAGATGCTCGACGTCCTAATGAGATAGGACGCACAAATGACCCCAAATGTTGTCTCTACCACAGGATGATTCACCATCCTACCGACAAGTGTTATGTCCTCAAGGACAGAATACAAGCCTTAATCGATGCCGGGGTTCTGACATTGAAGACAGAGCAGAAGAAAGTCACTGCCAATATGATGACCCTCGAGTTCGGTAAAACCCCAAAGATCACAGTTCCTGACGGGACCTATCCAGCCCCCGCGCCACGGTTGGAAGTCAGGCATCCTTCAGTTATAACTCAAGATAATAAGGGTCTCGTTCCCTTAACATTAGAGACAGGGAAAGTCATGTGGATACACTCAGACCTCGTCCAAGACGTACAGCGGGATTCAAAGGAGCCCAACTCAAAGGGTAAATCTTGCAATGTCATCTCTGTCCTGCCAGACGATGACAACCTTACATCGGCTTCCCTCAGCGATTCAGAAGGAGAAGAGCATGCTTGCACGACGCAAGCCGATGCGCCTCAACAGACGGGCACCCGATCCAGAAAATCATACTTGAGGCAGTATGAAAAGTCTACTGACGAGATACAACAGCAAACAATGTCAGTACAAATACCAGCAATTAGACCTCCAGTGGGAAAAAAGATTCGAACTGCGCGAGCCACCTACTGAAGACAAGATGGTGCAAGTCAACTTAGGTAGTCAAGATCACCCTAAACCCATTTTTATAAGTGAAAGCCTATCACTTACAGAAAAGGAAGAATTGATAATACTCGTAAAGGAGTATATAGACGTCTTCGCATGAAACTACGAAGTCATGCCTGGACTTGATCCGCAAGTAGCCGTGCACCGTCTAAATATCAAGCCCGACGTCAACCCAGTCAAGCAGCAACAACGTCGGTTTCGCCCAAACATTATGGAAGCTATTGAAGCCGAAGTTCACAAGCTCATTGCATGTGGCTTCATCCGGGAGGAACAGCATCCAGATTGGGTGGCCAATATCGTCCCCGTCCTTAAAAAGAATGGGAAGATACGAATCTGCATCGACTACCGTGATCTCAATATGGCCTGTCCTAAAGACGAATCCCCACTGCCCATCACCGACGTCATGATTGACAACACATGCGGGTTCGAAAGGATGTCTTTCATGGATGGCTTCTCAGGGTACAATCAGATTAAGATGTATCCCGACGACGAGAAACATACTTCTTTCCGAACACCATTGGGGGTATACTGCTTCACTGTAATGCCCTTCGGACAGAAGAACGCCGGAGCAACCTACCAGCGGGCAATGAGTACAATCTTCCACGATCATCTCCGAAAAACGGTGGAATGCTATGTCGACGACATTGCTGTCAAAAGCCGCAACAAGGATGAACATCTTCGCGACCTGAGAACGATGTTCGACATAATGCAGGCTCATCAATTGAAAATGAACCCGACAAAATCCTTCTTGGGAGTGTCAAGTGGCAAGTTCCTTGGGTTCATTGTTACATCAAAAGGAATTCATCTTGACCCAGACAAAGTCAAAGCCATTCAGAGCATGCATCCACTGAGGAACCTCAAAGAGCTTAGAGGCTTGCAAGGAAGACTGGCTTATATCAGAAGATTCATTGCAAATCTCTCAGGCCGCTGTCAACCGTTCACCTACTCATGAAAAAGGGTGCTTCCTTCGTATAGGATCAAGCTTGTCAGGAAGCTTATGAAGACATCAAGAGGTATCTCACAAAACCTCCAGTCTTGGTGGCCCCTACATCAGGGAAACCATTCTTGCTTTATGTAAAAGCCCTGGATTACTCCCTCGGCGCCCTCCTCGCTCAAAAGGATGACAATGACCACGAGCAGGCCATTTATTATCTGAGCAGGACCCTCATAGGAGCAGAATCTCGCTACAATCCTATCGAGAAAGAGTGTTTAGCTCTCATCATTGCTGTTCAGAAGACACGACATTATTTGGTCGGCCAAACCATACACGTCATCTCCAGGACGAAGCCCGGATCGCTGAATTCAAGATTGGCTAAGTGGGCACTTTTATTATCTCAATACGACATGATCTTTACCCCTCAGAAGGCGGTTAAAGGCCAAGCCCTCGCAGAGTTCTTGGCTGCTCATCCAGTTCTGGAACAGTCAAAACTTCACGAAGATATCCCTGATGAAGTCTTCGAGTCTAATGCAATCTTAGAAGAGGAAGTATGGCAAATGTTCTTCGATGGAGCATCATGAATGGGCCCTAAAGGCAAGATTATCGCCGGAGTGGGTGTTGTGTTTATCTCCCCACAGAATTATGTTCTTCCCAGAGCATTTTCCTTGATGGAATCATGCTCCAACAATGTAGCAGAATATAATGCTCTGCTCATTGGTCTTCAACTCGCCCATGGAATGGGGGTGCGCTACCTCGAAGCTTACGGCGACTCAAAACTGATCATTAGTCAGGTTAAAGGTGAATATGAGGTCCGTCATGAGGACCTGGTGCCTTACTACCACACGACCATCGAATTGGCTAACCTATTTGAAGGCTTCTACATCGGGCATGTGTCTCGATCTCAGAATACCAAGGCAGACTCTCTCGCTGCATTAGCGACAACACTAGCCTTGCCAGCCGACACCGAGTATCACCTCACAGTCGCGACTCGACATCTTGTATGCTTTAAGCATATGCTAAGAACCCGAGAGGTCTATAATGTCTCAACGGATCTTGAGCCAAGAGATCGGCTCTTTCCTCTCATTGACTATGCTTTGCACGGTCTGCTTCCAGACGATCCTAAAGAAGCGGCGTCCATCAGACGAAGGTCTCTCCGTTTCTACTACGATCCAACTTAAAAGACGCTTTACCGTCGTTCATATGACGGTGTCCTCCTCCATTGCCTTTCTCATTCGGAGGCACGGGAAGCGCTCAAAGAAGCGCACGACGGCATTTGCGGAGCTCATCAACCAGGTCCAAAACTTAAAGACAGGTTGCACAGACTTGGGTACTATTGGCCAACTATGATAGCTGACGCCATCCAATATGCACGAAGGTGCAAAGCGTGTCAAATCCATGCGGACTTCATACACCAGCCTTCGGAGTTGCTCCACCCTACTGTTACTTCATGGCCATTTGAAGCATGGGGAATAGATGTCGTAGGGCCAATCAGCCCCTCTTCGACAAAAGGTCACCGGTTTATCCTGGCAATAACCGATTACTTCTCAAAATGGGCAGAAGCTATACCACTAGCCGAAGTCAAAACCTCTAATGTGGTTAACTTCATCAAACACCACGTCATCCATCGATTTGGTGTCCCTGGGCGGATCATCCATGACAATGGTCCCCAATTCATAAGCCAAGTGTTTTATCGGTTCTGCGATAAATACCGAATTCAGAATATGGCTTCAACTGCCTATAATCCTGCCGCCAATAGCTTGGCGGAAGCATTCAACAAAACGATCATCAAGCTACTCAAGAAGTTTGTCTCCTCGAACAAGCGAGATTGGGACGAAAAGCTTGGTGAATGTCTTTGGGCCTACCGGACCACGGTTCGAACACCAACAGGCAATACGCTTTTTTTTCCTGGTGTATGGGTGCGAAGCAGTTCTCCCATTGGAAATCTAGATGCCATCATTGCGAGTAGCTCTGACCACTAAAATCACATCAGAGGACAATGATCGGTTGCATCTTCAAGAGCTCGAAGCCCTAGACGAGAAGCGGTTACAAGCTCAGCAACACATTGAGCTGTATCAAGCTCGAATTTCAAAAGCCTTCAATAAGAAGGTCAAACAGAGAGTCTTCCAAAAAGGAGATCTGGTCCTAGCCGTCAGACGACCGATGATTATGACGCACAAGACCAAAGGAAAATTTCAGCCTAAATGGGAAGGACCGTTTGTAATAGAAATAGTCTATTCAAACGGAGCATACCGCCTTATGACTGCAGATGGCGACCTACTCATGATGCCGATCAATGGCAAGTTCTTAAAGAAGTATTATCCTTAATCAAGGATCCTTCTCATGATCAAGTTAACACTACACCTCTGATCAAAATCTTCGTGTCCAAAGTACACACAAAGAGAGCCTTTCTCTCCCTCCAAGCGAGATCATACAACCGTAAACCAGTAGGAACCTGGTCGTGCACTGGTTGTCCCGAAGACGAATCAAGGTTATGATACATTAACCAGATAATCCAACATCCTTAACGATTAAGGATAGAGGAAAATGTTGGCCTATAAGCCCAACATAAGTCCTCAACAACTCATCATGCTGAGGGGAATAGCATGGCTAGCCCAACTCAAACGATAGTTGGTAAAGGCATATCAAACCCGTTGACAGCTGAGGGTTTGCTAAAAATCCTAAGGGACCTGTTCCCATTTGATTCTCTCTCCAAAATCACTTACCAATTCTCATCCATAGAATGGTAGGGCCACATATACATTTCGTTGTTATGTTAACATTAAACCTATGACAGCAATTCCCTCGTTTCTCCCCGCGAAAACGAGACCTCCAAAATCGCTTGCCAATTCTCATCCATAGAATGGTAAGACCACATATACATTTCGCTGTTATGTTAACATTAAACCTATGACAGCAATTCCCTCGTTTCTCCCCGTGAGAACGAGACCTCCAAAATCGCTTATCAATTCTCATCCATAGAATAGTAAGACCACATATGCATTTCGCTGTTATGTTAACATTAAATCTATGACAGTGATTCCCTCATTTCTCCCCGTGAAAACGAGACCTCTTCCCAAATTCCACCACCATTTTGAGCTTGGAGGCGTCTCAATCGGTTATGTCATTGCGACCTCTGAACCAGCAGACAGCTGAGTCTCAATTTTGAGCTTGTTGACATTTACAAAAGACAAGTCTCAACTCCGAGCCCTGTTGACATTTAAAAAAGACAGGTCTCGATACTTGTTGACATTTACAAAAGACAAGTATCACCATTTTGAGCTTGGTGGCGTCTCAATCGGTTATATCATTGCGACCTCCGAACCAGCAGACAGCTGAGTCTCAATTTTGAGCTTGTTGACATTTACAAAAGACAAGTCTCAACTCCAAGCCCTGTGACATTTACAAAAGACAGGTCTCGATACTTGTTGACATTTACAAAAGACAAGTATCACCAACCTTGAGCTTGGTGGCGTCTCAATCGGTTATGTCATTGCGACCTCTGAACCGACGGATAGCCAAGTCTCACCTACCTTGAGCTTGTTGACATTTACAAAAGATAAGTCTCAACTCCGAGCCCTGTTGACATTTACAAAAGACAGGTCTCGATACTTGTTGACATTTACAAAAGACAAGTATCACCATTTTGAGCTTGGTGGCGTCTCAATCGGTTATGTCATTGAGACCTCTGAACCAGCAGACAGCTGAGTCTCAATTTTGAGCTTGTTGACATTTACAAAAGACAAGTCTCAACTCCGAGCCCTGTTGACATTTACAAAAGACAGGTCTCGATACTTGTTGACATTTACAAAAGACAAGTATCACCAACCTTGAGCTTAGTGGCGTCTCAATCGGTTATGTCATTGCGACCTCTGAACCAGCAGACAGCTGAGTCTCAATTTTGAGCCTGTTGACATTTACAAAAGATAGGTCTCATCCATACTCGCTGACACTTACAAAAGGCAAGTATTTCCCCTTTAGCCCCGTAAAGGCTAATCTTGAGACTGGTGACTTCTCAATCAGTTATGTCATTGCGACCTCTGAACCGACGGATAGCCAAGTCTCATTATTCAATCCAACAAGGACTATGTTCTCAAGTAATTGCAATACAATTTGGAATCGCATTCAGAAAGTAGAACAAGATTGGAGATTCGACAGGAAGACAAAACAAAAGAAAGAATTCTTTTTGATTCCAAAAGGATGGGGTACACGGAGGCACACATATACTACGATCTACAGGCGTACATTGTAAGATTTGATCCGCTCTCCAAGGGAAGCTAGCCTCGCCCTCCTGTCATCAGCAGCCTGGGCAAATGCCTGCGACCTCAGCTCAGCCTTATTGAAATCCATTGCCTGAGCCAAACGAGCTTCGACCTCCGCCAAAGTTGCCCTCTGCGATAATCCCTGCTGTGAGAGTTCGTCATTTTGAGCCTTGAGCTGCTCAAGCCGCGCAGCTTCTTCAAGACGCACCGGTTCAACCTTAGACAAGAGAAGAGTTTCCTTCCTGATCATCTCTCTGGCCTTCCCGACCTTATCTTCAGCGTCAAGAAGAGCACTGGTGGAGGCATCGATGGCATTTCCAACTTCCGATTGCCTCGTCTCCAAGGATTTCAAGTCAGAAGAAATAGCCTCGGCAGCTTCTTGAGCGGCAAGACGGGCCTCATTCTTTTGAGCGACAAGACGCGCAAACCGCTCATCAACCGAAGACTCCAGGTCCGAGCGACTGAGACGGCGCCATTCCTCTACATCCCTCTCGAATTGATCCACCAAGAGTTCCAAGGCAGCGGCCTGGTGGTACCCTTCAAAGTCCCGAATACTTTCAATATTGCGGGAGAGGACCACCTTCAAAGTTGAGAACGATATAGTCAATCCCTTCAAGACTAGGTCGATGGATCGCTCTAAGCCTTTATAAAAGCTATCGACTATATCACCTATAAAATCATTTTCAACCTCGGCCACCTCCGGTAGACGGGCAACCTCAGAAAAGTCCACCAGCCTGGTCGGTGCTACCGTGGAAGGAGCAACGGGGACATTAACAACAGCAGGACAGGTCGTCGGTGATCTCGGCGGAGTCTTCATCGAAATCAGTATGCTAGCCACCGCTGAAGTAGGGCTGGCGACCATCTTCTGAACAGCAGGCTCAACCACCAGGGTTGGGGAAGTAGGGCTTGTAATCACCCTCAGCTCCGCGCTTGGCAAAATTGTCGGCACCTCACTCGTTGATACAGTTGGGAGTGAGGACACCTCTGGAACCGCCGCCCCTTCAACCTCTGGTCCTTCGGCTGGCTTGGGCCGATAAGAGGGCAGGTCGCCATACAGCGCATCCAACACAGCAGCATCCGCCGCGGTCGAAGTGCTCATGTCACCCCTTGACCCTTTGGGAAAATCGACTGGCTCCCTTGAAGCTGATGCACCTTGAGTCCGAACACCTGTAACGAGACTGTGGTTAATCGGGACACAACATGCAAAAGAAGCCAAGAGGTCGGGACATTACCAAAGGATGATGTCGCCTCAAACATCTCGTCAGTCGCATCAGTCTCCATGCGCTCCATCGAGAAATTCTTGGCGGAGTCAACACGAATAGCCGGCCCGCTCGCCGAGTCCCCCGTGGACCGTCCAATAGAGCTGGACGCTACAGGACTTCCTTTGGAAGTCCCAGCGCCCGAAGGACCAATGTCGGCCGCATCACCTCCGGACTCCTCCGGGTGGGCAAAAGAACCAGCTTCAGTCCCATAAGTAAACAGGGGATCATAATGTTCCCCTTGCTCTCCAGCCGCCTCAGCTCCTACATCAAGAAGCAAATAATAAGTTATTTGGAACACACCAAAGGCATATTATACAGACGGGGTTGATCTTACCCAGAGCTGGAGCAAATTCACCAGTAGTCGGTTCAGCAACCGACGGTCCAACCACTAATGGGGCAGCAGGAGGGAATGCTGCAGAGGGATAACCCTCTACGACAATCGTAGGAGCTTGGCGACGGGGCTTCTTCACCAACGACTTCCTACGAGATCCACCTTCCCGCTTTCTTTTGAAGTGGACGTCAGAATCCTCTTCCTCCACTTCTTCTACACAATGTGGGGGAGCTGTCCCCATCACACCAGAGCTAGTTGCGGGAGTCCCAGCCCCCGTCCCCGCTTCAAAGAAAGGACTTCCTGCATCTGAGGCCTCGCTGTCATCAACAGCGACGAATTCCTCTATGCCTGGGACGCGAACCCTTTTGCCTTCCCTTTTCTCAGAAGCCTTCCATTTCAGCCGCTGAGAAATTAACCTCACACCAGAGCTGTTGGCCTTGAATCTGAGGGGTGTGGAGTTGGAAGTTGTGTACCACTGGCAGAAGCACAGGGTCATTTGAAGATTGGGATTCCTCAACGGCGTGCGCAGCCGCGCCTCAGTACCACCTGCAGTAAAGAATCGCCAGGCACGGGCCCCATCAATGAGACTCCCCATGAAAGCCAAATTGAGATTGGGGTTGCCCACATATAGCTGGTCATATCCAAACTGTCGAGCAAACCGGCTTGGGACATAGGGTTCCAAATAGCAGGTATCCCCGCTTCTGTACAATAAGTGTGAGGGCCAGATGCTGACCAGTCACTCAAAAACTCCCCGGCTCAGGGAAGACTGCCCTTCCCCCGCATCTCTGAACTCTTCATCATAACCTGCACCCCGAATACGGGGAAAACAGCGGAAGAGACTATAAACATCATATCGACGTACCAATTTACGGGCCTCAGCCACGTAAGTCTTCAGCCACGAGCGTCCTTCGAATCGGCGGAGAAGCGCCATTTGAACACCTTGCGGGGGGTCCTCTCCGGCTTCAATCAACGAAGGACAATGTAAGGCGAACCACGCCATCAAATAGGTGTACGGCAGACCTATCCTAGGATTGGGTCCATCGCAAGGTGAAGTGGCTCCTTTCCACGCTTCGTCACTGGCGGCCTGCAAAAAGCCTCCGTTAATGCACGAAGGCCTCTCTAGATAAAGCACACCATGGCTGAAAGAAGACCCAGAGGGCGCCCATGAACCAACCGAACAGCGGGCAGCAAGACATTCAGATGAACGACGTCACCCGAAGAAGATGGCACTACGCATTTCTTCAGCCAGACTGTTAAAAACTAGCCAGCAGTGCCTTCCGAGACATCGGCCGACGAGCCTGATGGTGGAAGCTCCGAAGGACATCACCTTTCTCATAGGGACCATCGTCTTTCGTGACAACAAGATCCCTTTGAAGGTGCTTTTGCATTCGTTCAAAGATATCCTCGTCAGCAACTCCACAATGAGCTGCTTCAGGAGCATTCCCCATATCCGGGAACAAGTAATTTCCCCAGCTCTTCAAGCTACAGGAAGTTCCCTTACTGCCCCATGTATACTGGAACAAATGTGCAACTGGCACATTAACTCCTGACAGGTCTCGAACAAATCAGGCTCCTGCTTCTCCAGAAGAGCCAATTCCGCCTCGCATGGGAAGTATTCTTCATATGGGATAGACCTAAAAGGCAGAGCAGAGACTTCCCACATCTCATGCAAGGCCATGCCCAATTCGCCAACAAGGGTGAAGAAAGTCCCTGAAGCTGGGCAATACAATTCAAAGATGGCGTAAAAGCATGCCACATTCATCTCAATGCCGTGGCAGGTCGCCCTGACGGCCTCATAAAGGTTCAGCCTCTCTAAATCCTCCTCGAAATGAGCAAGGATATATGTAGTCAAATCCATCCACCACGTCTTCGGAAGGTGAATCCAACCTGGAGCCCTGAAGTCAGTGGCTGGGTAGTTCCCATTGACCTTGCAGAACTGGTTGCCAAAGGTCAGTGCCACAGCCAGATTTTCTCCCACTGGGGTCTCTCACGATACATTCCCAGGATGCAAACCCATTATGCAACGAGGAGGCCCCGCTTTTGCATAACCAGGAGACTGAAACATCGATCTCCCTACATGGACGGAGTCGGTATTTCGGCTCACGTCCCATGCCATCTTCCGAGCCTGCGTCACACACTGGAAGGAAGACAAAGAAAAATGTCGCTTGTTGGATGGGAGGTAAAACTTCTCATCGTCCAACTGGAAGATCCATTGCCCTTCTCCTGCCTGTAGTTGGTGATCAGGATCTGGTGCGGCATACCCGAACATGAAGTCAGGCTTCCTATAAGTTCGACGGTCATTATCTTCAAGAGGAGCCGTAGTCAGAATGCTCCTCGTGGTGAGTTGATCACCACCATGAATAAGCGTGTCTCGAACAATGGAGCTCCGCTCACTAAACAGAGAAGCTTGCCCTTGAAATTGCAAGCTGATATTGCCATCCACTCCTCTGGTCATCCCAAACAGATTGTTCAAGGGACCGGGAATATAGTGCACTGCAAGAGCAAGAAGAACTATGATTAGTTCACCAGCCAAGCAAACACAAAGATACAAATTTCACCAAGGCATAGCCTCGCCCAGTGAGCAAAGCCAGCAAGGCGATAGCCTCGACAAAGCTTAGCCTCATGGACAAGTCCGCATTTTACAGAAAATGTCCAAGTATTAACTTCGCCTAAGCAGAAGGTGGTACAGCCCTAAGGGCTAACTTCATCAAAGGGCATTATGGTCAAAAGTCATCCTTTACGGCCATGATTGAAGGGACAGACCCGTATCCTATCCTCAACAGGACGAAGACAGCCCAAGTAATAGCTTCGTACGGAAGCTAAAGAAGAACTGTTCAGTTCTTATACCCCCGCCCAAGAAAGCAAGGCAGAATTGAATTCCCTAACGGTAACAGATCATGTTTGATCGTTCTGGATTCATCTAAAGATAGCCAAATATTAGCTTTAAAAGAGAGACGACAGTCTCTAATCAAAAGGGAAAGTCCCTTACCGGCGACTGGTCGCTCGATGACCGAAGAAGGAGGACCCTCCGCTGCAGAAGTTGCCACTTCTTTCCCCGCTCGTCTTTTGGGCGCCATTGAAGAGCTGTGAATGTTCTCAAAGCTTTCTGAATGAAGAGGAAAGAGGAAAAAGAAGAGTCAAAAGTTCTCTGAAAAAGAGATCTGCTCCTGCTCAGCCCGATCGGGCTTTTATAGGCCAATCAGCGCCCGAAACGATGCCTCAAAAAGGGCACAAAGCCGCCGTTTCGAATTAATTTGAAACGCCGCCAAAAGCACTCCCCGAGAAGCGCTGATTCAGCCCCACTAAGGGTTAACTTCGCCGTGGATCAAAGTGCGGACTTCGCACAATCCATCAAGGACCTCGCCAAAAGGGTTACCTTAGCCCCCTAAAGGCACAGTTCACTGACGTGCTAGTCTCGCGAAGCCCATTCAAAAAGGACTCTGTCCTTAACTCCGCATACAGTTTAGCCCCGCTATGGCCAAACTTTCAATGAAAGCAAACAAAAATCAGATGAGCAGAAGATGAACTTTCATTGATTTAAAAGGAAGAGTACATTGATACTACATCAAGGTTGTGCTTCGTACAACAGATTCAGTTGCTCAACAGGATCATTTGCGCAAAAGACATACAAGTGGTTTCATCTACTTCCAAGCCAGACCAACTGGACACAGAAGGCCTTCCTCCTGCACAAGGCTATAAGCCTTCACATAAGGACAGATTGTGCCACCGGGACAGGGTCGTAATCCTTCGCTTAATGGCAGATTTTGCTACTAGAAAGCTGGATGTCCTTTCGTAAAAATTGGCAAAGGACTGTTCGCCACCAGCCGGCCAGATCACCCATGATGAAAATTGGCAATGATGTCAGTAATCTCACAGGTGACGTCCACTATCCCGAAGTGGATCATCTCCTGTAGGCGACTACCAGCCTCGCCTCAAAGTGGATCATCTCGGATAAGCGACTGCCAACAGCCTCTGGGACACGCATCAGCTGCCCCAATTTGTTCCTCCTGCTTAAAAGTAAAGCTTCAACTGGGGAAGCATAAGGCAACTTTTCGGTCTCTTTCATCAAGTCACAAGATTGCCGAACATAGCTCACTGCAATGCAAATCGGAACAGATTAGCAGTTAAACACAGATGGAGCTGCAAAAATACTAAGTCAGATTCTTTGGGGTAAAGCAATCCGATTTCAGTTAAAGCAGAGAATAAGCCTCCTTGCACAGCAATGATGGGCTAGCTCAGCAAACGCCAAGTCCTAGCCTCGCCTATATGGCTAAGCCAGACTGACCCTGTAGGACACAGTCTTAGCCTCACCTATATGGCCAGACTGGCTCAACTTTGAAGAGACCAAGTCCCAAGTTCTGCCTGCGTAGCGGACTTAACATGTAGTGATCTTTCTGTGATCAAGTCAGAATGATAGCTTCGTTGGAAAGCTATGCTGAAATCCTTCTCTGCAGATCATCCAATTGCAAGATGAAGAATAAGGGAAACAAATCCCTGAAGTAGCTGTCAAAGCTAAATTAAGGGAGATGAATTCCCTAAAACTGGTGAAGTCGTTGAATGATCAAGACTTACCGGTCCTTGGCCGGATAATAACCAGAGTGGGCATTCCCACTAATTCAGAGATCTGAGTATCTCTCTCAACCAAGAGAAGAGGAGAAGAGTAGATCACTTTTCTTCAGAGGACCTCAAGTGTCCTATTTATAGGCCTCATGGCCTGAACGCTACCGCCTCAAGCGTGGGAGCACGAGCGCATATAAGGCATTTATTGTGCCTTGAGAAAAGGTTTCCCTTGGAACCGTGTAAAGAAAGAAACGTCTCCCTCATAAAGGCACTTATGGCGCCTTGAAGAAAGGGAATATCCTCCCTTGGAAATACACGATCAGAGGATATCTCCCTCGATCAGTGTAAGAGGAGTAATCCTCCTCGTAATCGGCCCATGGCAGTTGGCCTTGGGAAAGCAACAGACGCACCAGAGCGGACGTATTTCCGGAAGCCCAGATGCGGAGCTACTCGCACGCGAAGCTACTCAGAGTCGCGAATCTGCACAATTCTTCGACAAACTTATCCCAAAGCAGGATTGAAAGCGAAGCTGAACTCAACCATCATGGCGACGTTCATACTCCATACACCACCGATCAAATCAGTTCAAAGTATTTCGAAGTCTGAACTATTGCAGACTTTCGAAAACTTTGAAGGGGGTCTTGTTGACACTTAAAAAAGACAAGATTCTTATTGGTCCGAACAATGTCTAAACTTGTTAACATCTACAAAAGACAAGTGACAGACGAGCTGAAGACCAGTTTTCACCCATCTCCGAGGGATAAGGAAGCAACTTGGACTCCACTGATCCAGCAAGCAGACAGTGAACCCGGATTATTTCTAAACAGACCTCAGCAGGTCTAAGGTGCTAGCACTTAGCATCGCATGAGCCCAAAGAGATAGCCTCGCTTGAGAGGCTAGGATCATCCGACTTTGTCTTGAAGCCATTCAGAGCCTCACCAGGAGACTAACTTATAGCTTCGCCGCAGAAGACTTCTAGCTCCGCCGAAAAGCCTCTTTTCGGACTTCGCCAGAAACTGCCTCCAGCTCCGCTACGAGCTCAATGCGGACAGCGCCATTACGGATCTGCTATGGTCAACCTTTGACCAATCAAATCTCCAGATGAGATCGGATCCAATCAGATCAAATACAATTAAAATCAAATCGGAGATCAAATTGGGCAGTTGATTGCCACAATCTCTTGACTCTCTTAAAACGAGTAAGAAGATCAGGGGAAATCCTCTAACAATATGGAAAGGATCAAAACAGATCAAGGAGATCAACCGACCTGCTATTTCTAGCTTCGCAGAAGCTAATCTTAGCCTCGCAGCAAGGCTACTTTCTAAATTCAAACAGATTCGATTCAATCTGTTTCCATATCTTCAAGGGGACGATTATACCCTTGCTCTCCCTATAAATAGCCCGCCAGGGGCACAAGAAATAGAGGTCACGCATACACACAGAGAGGCAGAGAGACTTCTTCAAGAGGACTCCACAAGCAGAGGCTTCTTCACGACGCACCTTGCGTTCTCGAATTCAGAGACTTTTTAGAGAAATACTTCTCTATTCAGGGTGCTGATACCCTAACACCTTCCTCTCAAGGAATCTCCGAAACCAGGCTAGAAGGAATTCCTAATTAAAGGCGGTTTTGAGAAGTAGCAAGAGGATTCTACCAACCCTCTATTCTCTGATTCCCGGAACCAGGCGAGAAGGGAATCTCATCGCTCGCATCGTCAAAGGGACAAAGTGGTCGCGCGCTGACCAGACTCCTATCGGCACACTTCTCTAGAATCTCTGAGGAGATCTACTTGTAATCTTTTAAGAATACTTATAATTTAGCTCCTCAAACCTTTTTTTTTATTTGTAAGTTTTCCCCTTTGCAAATCTATGGAAAACAGTACTAATCTGAAACTTATCTTAAACAAACTAATTAGTACCAAATAGCTCTTATTTATTTTGTTATCATCAAAACTCTAAACAAATGGAGAGTGTAACCTTTTATAATACCCATAGTTAGTAATACTGTATTTTTGTTTTCCTGAAGTATTTATTTTAAATTACAAATTATTTTTATCAACTGAATCTATTATTTTCTTTCTTGTGATTATTATTAATATTATTAGTGTTGCTATTGTTACTGTTAATTATTATTATTATTATTATTATCTTGTAATGTTATTGGTATTATTAATGTTATTATTTTGGTTAAGTAATGTTACTACTAATGTTGGATTATTATTTTGTAGAGGTGTATTCCTCATACCTTGATTTCTATTCATGTCTTACTCCTTGATCCTACCCATACCCATTTGGAGTCCAAGCCCGTACCCATTGGTGATCCGATACCCATTACTCTATTTGGATTCTAAACCCATTATCTTGAGTTTACCCATTATCCATTGTACCACCTAATACCCAATATTTACTATTTGGATCCTAACCCGTTTGCCTAGACCCAATACCCGCAAACCCAATAACCCATTATTAACACATCCTATATATTCCTTAACCTAAGCAAGAAACCCTAACCTATTCTTAACCTAATCTAATCTCCATCACCCTCCATCAATCCAGCCGCACTCCCATCTCAAGTCCCTGACGTGATCCCCTCCCTCCTCCTCCGGCAACCACCAAGGCCTGCCACAAGCCCCTTGGCATGATGCCGTGGCCACACCCATCTCCTCCACCGCGCGCCCTTTCTGCTGCAGCCATCCTCGGACACGAGGTCATCGCCGTAGTGTGCGTCGTGGTCTCCGTCAACGGCTCCTCTCTCTCTAAATGGAACCATCATCTATGGCGGCGACCAAAGGCCAAGTCCCTGGCGTCCAAGAAGCAAACTGGGAACGAGTTAGAGCTTTGCAAGGAGAACGTAAGGCCCCAGAAGCGAGACCGGAACGTCGAACTCCTCAACGACGTGCTCAGATCCCAGACTAACAACTCCCTCAGGAAATCTCTTCGCGAGATCCAAATGAGGTCTCGGTCGTTCTCTCCAGCTATCTGCCGTCGCCAATCGGTGCGACGATATGTCGAGCGAGGAAGCAGTGACGCATCTCACACCACTGGTATCAAGGCTCCAAGGTCTCATGCGCAGGCCTAACAGGCCGCGCTACCTCCAGCAACTGTTCACAAGCACGACTCCCCACCCTCCTTGGCCGAGCTCCACCATGTGTGAGCACCCACGCAGGACACCTCAGCACATCCGCAGCATGGCACCTCCCCATGTGCGTGAGTTTATTTCTCCCCCACTCTCATTATTTGTACAATTTATATGTGTTTGAATATACATAGTGTTATATAATTGCTTGTAGGTAATTCTTGTGTGTTGGAGATAACTTCCTCTGAGCGTTTTTTTGGCTCTCCGCGGGATGTCGTTGATCACCGTCGGCGAGCGCGAACGCACCCCACGCCCTTCATGGTGAGATGCTCTACCAACGACACCCTCCGCGGTCCCGGACGCCTCCGTCGGAGCCTCCATCGGTGCGTCGCAAATCACCTCGTTGCTTGAGTAATTCTCCCTCTTTCTATTTCTTTCCCTTTTTACATATTAGATAATATTTATATAATAAGTAGTGATGCAATTATTTGTAACTATTTAAATGTGTGCATGGAGTTACATAATGCTTGCTTAGGTGGTATTGTAATTATTTGTAAGTATTATTATGTGTACATGTTGTTGTATATGTGTACGAGCACGTGCACGTATTGTGTACGCTTGGGTGTATGCTTGAGTACGTGTGTGATTATGTTCAAGTATGTATGAGTATGTGATATGTGTACAGTTGCGTGCTTCAGTGATTCGGACCCATTCGGTGAGATCCGAACCAGTTGCAGGAGACCCAGACACAATTCGGATTCGTGTCGTTGTGGACCCGACACACAGGAGATCCGAAGACCGATGCATGGGATTATTCGTAGACCAGTACCAGTTCGTGCAGTAAAGACCAGACGGCGATTCGGTTCTGAAACCGCGTCATTTCATGTGAGTGTTTGCTTTGTCTCATTTTCTTCTTTACCGTTATCAGTTTGCATTTACATGTTGCTCTTATCATTTCATATGATTTCCTGTTATATTTTATCAGTTTCACTAATTATATTCGTTCATGAGATGTCTATGATTGTTTACTTAATTACCTAGTTGACATGAGCTTATTTCAGCGTCATTTCATGTGTTGGTAGTTTCTCTCTGTTGGCTTAGGCCTAGTTTTGATATGCCTTTAGACTGTGACTTGACTCGATCTATTGATTGGATAGATTAAGTAAATAGTTGAGCATCAGATATATATGGATCTTGTATTTAGACATTGAGATATTAGAGCGATATCATTTCATGAATAGATGATTACTATTTCAGACTGGGACTAATTGTAAAGGAACTTGGACTGTACACTAGGTTGATCTTATGTTGATTGGTTCGTGATTGTGGTTTATGATCTACAATTTATTTAAACAATTATTAGACTTAATATTACTTGGTGATAATTCAGTTAAGAATTTATTCGGATATTTGAGGACAGATGATATATATTATGTAGTGTACTTTCCAGACTTGTCATTCTTTCATTGGTAATAACTTAGGTGATGATTCATTCGGATTTTTATGATGGACTTGTTATGATGTTACCTTACTAAGAGATCGGATTACTTGATGCTTGGATCAGTATATGGACTTAGTTGGAGTTTAATTCGAACTGAGATTTATGTTATTGACGTTGGATATGGACCAGTATTTAGATGTGACTATTTTAGTTGGACCGTGATTTGGATTGATCTTGAATTAGAGTTAATCTAGAATTTACATTCTTTATATTGGATCTTGAACTCATTAAGATAGATGTGACGTAGCTGGATTTATAGTTGAGTATTTGAGATTTATTTAGATGATATTGATTACTAGATATAGGGAGGATTTAGATTTCATGTAGCTTGAGGATGTCCCACTCCTTAATTATGATCTTAGTTTGGATTGATGAAATAAAGACTTTTGGATTTACCTTGGTGATTTGATTGAGTACTGATGATCTTATCAATGTTGGATATTAGGTGTAGAGATGATTGAGATGTTATGTTAATTGATGAGGTTATATTCTTTAGTTATGATCTTGATTATGGTTGGATAAGTTTAATTTGATCTCGAGGATATATATTACTTCATGATTGGTTCTTGACTATTTCAGTTATGGAGATAGAGTTATTATGAGAGTGATTTCATTGACATTGATGACTATATTACATGTTCGGAGTTTTATGGCAAATATTGATCGACTTTACTTATGGGTGACTTTGAGAGTGATGTATGGATGGTCTTGAAAATCTGAGTTTATAGTATACTTTGACTGGATTATTCTATTCATGACAGTAGATTTTTACTCATCCTGAATATCTTGATTCACATGAGAAACCTGACTGATTATACTTGGTATCTACCTGATAACTATCTTGTCCATGTTACTTAATTGCTGGGGAAATATTGTTACACGGTAACAACACTTTCATGTTATACTTGTTATATATTCCTGTTATATCGGTATCCTGTTCCTTGATATTATATATATTCCTGTTATACCGGTATCCTGATTACATGTTGATATTGTTACCGTGACTACCACCGAGTTATCCAGTGATTTCAGTAACATGCATATTAAATAATCTTGATAAACTAAAACATGATAACAAACAACTTACACTGGATTGGGGAGATTGATGGAGGAGACAGCGTCTGTATTTTGGGTGGACCTAGGATTTAGGTTGCGCAGCCGAAAGAGGGTTCCACTGCAGGGTTCCCGTGGGGTGACTGGCACCGCGTCATGTTCATGTTATGCATGTTATACATGTACCTGTTCCTGTTTACATGTTCCTGACTACCTTGCGGTAGGTCCTGGTTCAGCGCCAGGAGTCTGGGCCGTGGTCCGGGTATGCACGGGACCCATCTAAAGCATGGACAATGTCTCCAACCGATCAGTTTCAATAATTTAGGACATCGATTGGCATGTGTGGTAGGCGTAGTATGGGATACGTCTATTACGTGTGACAATTGGTGTTCGCTGACATAATTAATAATAAACTGTTGATGTATTGTGACTGACTGTAATCACCTGTTTGTATATCTATTTATATCATTACGATGACACATGATTATAACCAGGACCAGACTTATGACCAGACTTGGATACCAGCCTAGTGACATGTGATAGGTTACATATTTTGACATCAGTTGCTTGTTTACCATTGTGACAGTTGTCTTCTATCTTTATTCGTGTTGTTATCACATATATTACAGTTCAGTTATTTTAGTCTCTTATGTCTGCAGTTGTTCTTATTATTATTTATGCACATTGTTCTTATGCACGAGCTTTCCCTTCACACACACACTCACCAGGTCGCGTTCTGACGACCCTAGATTTGCACGTCCAGATATTGGACGATTTGTTTCTGTTGTGCAGATATTCGATGAGACCGTCCATAATGCGAGGAGCTTGAGTCCCTCTCTGTTTCTGGTATCCTCATCTCTTTTATATTTATGTCATTTCCTGATTCTACCTTTATCGCTTTCAGCTGCCATTTGCTTGTCATTATTCATCTGCTATCATTGTGATTGTCATTATATGTATTGTTGCAGTGATCATTGATTATCACGGTTTAGATTTATAGCTTGTTCAGGTTAATTTAGGCTTAGCGTGTATACGTGGGGTATTTTTCTCGCGTATATACGTCGCCGACCTTCGTCGCGTCTCCGCTCTAGCGTATTTTGGAAGCGGGGCGTGACACCTTTGGGCCAACATAAATGACACATGCATCCCATTTAAATGGTATTTGCGTCTGGCAAAGGACACCCGCATCTAGGCCAAAGAGTTAGACATGGAAATAAAATCCGCGTCCAAGAAAACGCGAATATAGCGTTTGATGAAAAAGACAAAAAGTTATGGTGACAAGATTCAGAGTTGAATTTGCACATAAGCATTAAATGCAGTATGGAGAGGATCTCTTACATTAAATGTTGAACCCAGATTTGGTGGGTCTCATGCTAGGTAAGGAGAGAGAAAAGGTAAATTATCCGGATAGAATTCTGGTATCTGGAAAAACACCGGAAACTCAGGAAAGGCCCGAAAAATAAAATCTTGAAAAATTTTTCAAAAATTCTCAAAAATAATAAATGTTATTTTAAGATTTTTGGTGAAATCAGTTTTCAGAAATCAATTGCATTTTCAAAATAAAAATCCTAAAATCCATTGTGGACGGTGTCTACACCGAGTAGGCCGGATTTTTGATAAAATCTGAAAAATCTCAGAAAATGCCTGAAAGAAGAAAATATAATTCTAAGAAGTAATATGAAAGCAGAATTTAGAAATTTGATTCCAATTGTAAAATAAAATTCCTGGAATCAACCAGTGATACTAGTAGACACCAAATCCAGTGAAATTTTGATAAATTCAGAAAATCCCAGAAAAAGTATTTAGATAGAGAATGTGATTTTAAGAAGTTATGAGAAAGTTGTTTCTTAAAATTCAATTCCGTTTGTAAATTAAAAATCTGAGAATCGGTCAGCGGTGTCGGTCAACACCGGTTTTGAAGATTTTCAATTTAATTCTGAAAAAATCTAAAAAATCATGAAAAAATCTAAAATATTGGAAAATATTGTTTGAAACTGAAATCGGTCAAATTTGAATACCAGAAAGACTAAATCGAGCAATAACCTGAGATCAGGTCCTCGGTTCAGACTAGGGCTGAATCCGAGTCCACGAATCCGGATCCAAGATAAAACGATCATATAAATAATTCATAATATAAAACAAATACATGAAGTAAATCAAAAAATATGATCGAGAAATCTGAATATGCAACTAAGTACGTATTCCAGGAGCAGGGTGTTACACATTGTCTCCATAGGATTCTTAGTACACTCTCTGATAGTCTATATGATATTTATTATGAATATAAGAGTGCTAAAGAACTATGGATAGCTCTCGAGGATGAATATGACCTCGACGATACTGGAATCGAAAGATTCACTTCCTCTTCCTTCAATAAAATCATGATGACTGATAGTAAACCTATCAATAATCAATTTTATGAATTTCAAGACTATATCCGGCACCTTCAATCGAAAGAAAATCAATTCTCTGACGATTACAAGGTGTCTTGTCTTATTGACAAACTCCCTCATTCCTGGTCAACCTTTCTGGAGACCTCCGTCACAAGCAAGGTGACCTAACCCTTGTTCAAGCCCTAAAAGCGATTCGCATAGAAGATCAGCATAGGTAAAACTCTAAAACCAAGTCAGAACTGAAAGCTAAAGTGAACTTGGTGGAGGATAAGCCTAAGCGCAAATTTATGAATCCCAAGGGCAAGAAGTTCAAAAAACCCAATCTTTTCATTCTTCTCCCCATGCAAGCTCTACTTCTTTCAAACCTTCTCAATCTTCCTCCTTCAAACTCAAAACTTTTGGCCAGAAGACGGATGGAAGATTCTACTACATCTGCGGAAGAACAAATCATATGGCGCCTCAATGTTTCAATCGGAAGAAATAACCTGTTAAAGACCAACACAAGAGGAAATGGAAGAAATGGCGGTCACAAGGTCAATTTGGTGAAACTGAACTCCAACTTCTTTAAGTTAGATTCTTCTCTTCCTATTGTCAACTCTATCACCTTCTCCTCGGACTGGTGGTTAGACTCAGGAGCCAATATTCACATATGTACTGATCGCTCCTGGTTTAAATCCTATCAGGAATAACGTGGAGGAAGCGTGAGACTGGCAGATGACTCCACTAGAGAGATAAAGAAAACTGGGCGTATTGATCTCAGAATGACCTCAGGGAAAATTCTGACTCTTCAAGGCATCCTACATGTACTGTAGCACCCCGTTCCCGGGATACATACCCTGATATGTATCCCAAATTTTTTTCATTTTTATTGTTCAATTTTCTTCCAGTATGTGTTTTTTTGGTTGTGATTGCTTATATTATGTGTATCGGATCTGGATTCTCAGATCTAGAGTAAGCCCTGACCTGCACCGGGAACCCGATACCAGCCAGTAGCCCGATTTGACTTTCTAGTAATCCGATTTGACCAATTTCATTTTCAGAGAATGTTTTCTAATATTTTAGATTTTTATGATTTTCTGAAATTTTTCGAAATTTTTCTGCAAAATCTCCAAAACCGGTGTCGGTCGGCATCGCTGACTGATTCCCAGATTTTTAATTTTTAAACGGAATTGAATTTTCAAAAATGGCTTTCACATTACTTCTTAAAATTTCATTTTCTATCTAAATACATTTTTTGAATTTTTCTAAATTTATCAAAATTTGACCGACTCTGGTGTCGGCAGGTGTCGTCGAAAGATTTTAGATTTTTAATTTGAAAACTACATTGAATTTCTCGAATCCGATTTCACCATGTATCTTAGAATAATATTTTCTATTTTTAAAATTTTTCGGAACGTTTCTGAAATAGTCAAATTTTCGCCTTATTTAAATAATAATATTTTTACCGGCAATTTCTTTTCTGGCTTTTCCTCCTCTACTCCCCTAATTTATACTATCAGAAATTATAATAAATAAATTAGTTAATAATAAAAATTTTAAACTATTTTATTTCCTTTTATTTTTTAATTTTCTTTCTTTTCTTTCTTTTCTTTTCTTCACTTTGATTTCTCCCCCCATAATTAACGGGTCGATCCTTGCCAAGCGCCCGCTATCGCTGATAGCAGTAGGGTTGCTGCCGCAGCCCTATCACCTCCCCCCTAAACCATCAATACATCCCTCCCTCATCACCTATTAAACCACCAACACCACCATTCATTTCCAAAAGAAAATCCAAATTAAACTTCATCTCCTTCAAACCACATAACCCACTCACGCTTCCTCTCATGGCCGCCGCCTCCACCTTCACCACCACCGCCGCCGGCCACTCCTAGGCCACCAAACCAACTCCCTAACACCTCCTCTTCACACCACCACTTCCTTCAAACTCCAACAACCTTCCTCCTCCTCTAATTTCAACAAAAACCCATCACCCTTCTTCCTTCTCTTCTCCAAAATTCACCCTCATCTCCACCAAATTCTCCACTCCAACCAACCCAACATCATCTCCTCCTCCTCCTCTAACTCCCCATCATCTCCAATCATCACCACAACCACCACCACCATCTTCCACCACCACCAAAACAACAACCACAAAAAAAAAAACCCAACATCCACCTCCCACTCCCCCGGCCCCGCGCGCGCGCCCACCACCGCTGGCGGCGAGCCGCCTCTGCCAGGACGCCTGCGCCGGTCGGCCGACGGCCACCCTCCCCTCCTTCTTCTTTTCCTTTCTTTCTTTCTTCTTTTCTTTCTTTCTTTCTTTTATTTCAAATCCCTTCATTCCCTAATAAACACTCACATTTCTCTCATTCCAAAAATACCCCTCCCCTCATTCCCTTATTACTTCACTATATTTACAAACCTACCCCCTTTCATTTTAACTCCTATTTCCTTTTTAAAAATACCTTATTTCTCTCTTCTTCCTACAACTTTCTCTCTCCTCTCTCTCTCCTCTCTCTTTCCCTCTCTAATATTTATTTAAATATTTTTAATTATATATTTAATATACTACTACGGGCTAGTGGATTCCTCGTGCGAATCGCCGATTTCCCAGATTTTTAACCGGTATTTCACCCCTTTTTCAGGCAAGTGCTTATTATTAATTTAAAATAATTACACTTGTATTTATAACATGATATTGAAATGTAGATATTTTAATATACCTAATACCTGCTACTGTAATTTTAGTACATGACTCCATGCCATATTTGATACCGATAATTGTCATGCTATATTTGACACCAATAATTGTCATGCTATATTTGACACCGATTATTGCCATGCTATATTTGACACCGGTATTTGTCATGCTATATTTGACACCGATTATTGCCATGCTATATTTGATACCGATATATGCATGCTATATTTGACACGTGACATCTGACACCGACACTTGGCATGTTACACTCGATATATGATGTATGACACGGCACTCGATATATAGACCCGGTACTTGATATGCCATACTTGACACCTGACCCTAACACCTGGTATATGATATGCTTTCATGTGGTACAAATACATGGATCTGACATCGTGACTCTTGACCAGACTCTACCACCCCAGATACCTATGTATTGTATGACATATTCATGGCTACCACTTTTATGGGGACTTGATTATGATATTATTACCATATATTTGGTACTCTTGTACTCCTGTACTCATGTATACTTGAACCCTTGAAATAAGGATGCTCCTGACATTACTCCTGATATTATACTCCTGTTGACCCCCCGTAATAGGATAACCATGAATATAGATTACCATGAATACTCTATGGACATTATCACCGGACAAATTATAATAATTAGACAACTTACACCGGGATGGGGGGAAACTGATGAGTACTGATATAGTCTCCATGTTTATGATGGTCTTCTAGTGTCGCGCGGTCATATACTTGGATTCGACCTGGAGGCCACCAGGCGTTTCCGTGGGGTGTACTGACACCCCTACTCCCTTGCCTGCCGGGTGTACCATAAGCCCCTGGGCCTATTCCTGTGGGAGCGGTGACATCCTATTCCTGTTCGGGCGTACAATAAGTCCCGGTACCTAGCGGTACGTTCTGACTCAGCACCGGATACTCCTTGACCGTTGTCCCGGGCATGTACGGACCCATTCTAAGCATGGTTCGTCATTCCCCATCAGTTTTCAATAACTTACTCCTCGGTCTGTATGCTGAGGTATGTGGGATGGGACACATACCAATGTATACAAATCAGATGAGTCTTAATAATTAATAATAACATGCTCCTGATATAGGACTAGCTATACTCTTGGTTTATACTGCTCACCACTTAGACATGTGCTACCTTGTAGGATTACTTAATTGCTTTCATATTGTTTCATTATTATATTGTGAAGGCAAAGTCAGGTTATATAAACTCAGATTACAGTAACGTGATGTACAGTGTATATGTATGAGGGTTTCCTTGTTTGGATTATTCCTTCGACGTACTAATCTCACCGATCGGTAATACGAGCTTATATAACTGATTTTCTTGTAGTTATTTACTTACTGTCTTATTTATGTTCATACATGCATATATTCACGATACACATTTCATGTACACATGTATCAGTTATGCACGCCACCTATCTTTATTATATGTACTCGCTGGGGTGCTAACAACCCTGGATTCTCATGTTCAGATCCTGGAGTCTGGACCTGGTGGCTTGGCTGGAGCTAATCAGAGTGCGCAGCGGATCCTCCCGTGGTGGCCAGAGTGTAGCAGAAACTTGGACGTCATCATAGCTCTTCCTCCCAGTACCTTTCCTATTTGGCTCCTGAGGCCCTCTTGCTACTCGTGAGCACCTCTCTGTTTTTGTATATCTCTTCATGTATTATGTACTCTTGTATTTTTTAGTGATATAACACTCATGTAATGTTGTATTATTCTTTATGATAACCATGTACTTGCGCTATTTCTGTTGGAATGTATATTACCTCTGTGCTTCCGTCTCTGATTCTTGCCTATCTTGATACTTAGTGTATATACGTGAGGGTATTTCTGACCTGCGTATATATGTCGCAGTGGCATCCTCGTACCCGTCGGATCGGGGCGTCACAGGTTGGTATCAGAGCCTAGGCTCTAACATCTTCAATGCAAGCAGTTGACAGATTGATGATGTATTAATCTGCAGATGGAAAGCATGAGTCTTGAATATACATTCCAATCGCAAGTATGGTGTTATCTATTCCTTCCTTGTAATCTTTTCCTTGGGTCCTGAGACCCTTCTATCTTTTTCCTTTCAGCTTCTTCTATCATCCCTTCAACCAACTCAGATATGGAAGGACGGAGAACCCGTAATGGTGCTAGCACTTCTCGCGATAATTCTAATGGAGTTGGCGACAATATGATGAGGGTACTGCATGGCATGATGGAGAGTCAGCATCAGCAGACAGAGCTCCTACGGCAAGCATTATTAACAGCACCTAGAGAGTAGAGGCCTGGTAATGTATCCGATTTCAGGAGACTACAGCCGACTACATTTTCAGGTATAGAGAAGTCGTTGGACGCCGAGCAGTGGCTGATTGATACTGCAAATCTTCTAAAGGCAGCTCGAATTCCTGATGAGAACCAGGTGAAAGTGGTCAAGATCCAGCTGAAGGATGTGGCCAGAACTGGTGGTTGGCAGAAGAAGCAAGATTGGAGAGGCCTATTACTTGGGATCAGTTCTCGGGGGGTTTCTATGAGAGTTCTTCCCTGCAATGGCTCAGAAAGAGATGGAGGAGCAGTTCATCAGGTTGCAGCAGTTGAACCGATCTGTGGATGAGTATGCTGCTGAATTTCTGAGACTCAGACGATTTGCATCCTACATGGTGAGCGATGAGGAGAAGCGGGCCAGCAGATTTCAATATGGACTAAGATGGACATCCAGATATTCCTTATCCCTCAGCAGCTTAAGATGTACTCTCAGGTTCTCTCTATTGCCCGTGAGATAGAATGGGTACTGGAGAAGAAGGACAAGCACCAGATGCAGAACAAGCCAGTGAAGAGATCCTTTCAGTTGATGGATGAAGAAGACCCGATCAGACCCAGCGATGGCCCGATAGTCAGGCGACCATTCCGACCTCCCCCCAGCAGGCGATATGCGGACATTGCCTGAGGCCCGGACACATCCAGAGCAATTGTCGAAGAGCGAACGGGCTGTGTTTGGCATGTGGATCTAGTGATCATTCATTAGGTGTTTGTCCGTTCAAGAGGACGTGGAATGCTACCCCAACACCTCTAGCACTTCCAGCACCACCGCCGGGAAGGAACCCCGAGCCAGTTGGCAGGAGAGCTCCACTCCCTCCCTAGCAGCGAGGAGCAAGAGTTGGAGCTGATCGTGGGAGAGGCCAGGCTTACTATTTGTTAGCAGGAGAAGCCAAGGCGTTAGTTTCGATAGCGGAAGGACAAGGAACTCAGTACCCATATCAGGAGCCCTGATGATGTTTCTATGACCGCTATTCCCCAATCTTTTGTGTCCTGAGATTGTAATCTCCCTTATCCTTTTCAATTTATCATATTATCATCATCATTGTAATCTCTTCCATGTTCATCTCCCTCCTTATAGAAATTTCGAGGACGAAATTTTTGTTAGGTGGGTAGATTGTAGCACCCCGTTCCCGGGATACGTACCCTAATACGTATCCCAAATTTTTTTCAATCATATTGTTCAATTTTCTTCCAGTATGTGTTTTTTTGGTTGTGATTGCTTATATTATTGTGTATCGGATCTGAATTCTCAGATCTAGAGTAAGCCCTAACCTGGACCGAGAACCCGATACCAGCCAGTAGCCCGATTTGACTTTTTGGTAATCTGATTTGATCAATTTCAGTTTCAGAGTCTATTTTCTAATATTTTAGATTTTTCATAATTTTTTGAAATTTTTCGAAATTTTTCTGCAAAATCTCCAAAACCGGTGTCGGTCGGCATCGCTGACTGATTCCCAGATTTTTTAATTTTCAAATAGAATTGAATTTTCAAAAACGGCTTTCACATTACTTCTTAAAATTTCATTTTCTATCTAAATATATTTTTTTGAATTTTTCTAAATTTATCAAAATTTGACCGATTCTGGTGTCGGCCGGTATCGCCGGAAGATTCTAGAATTTTTAATTTGAAAACTACATCGAATTTCTTAAATCCGATTTCACCATGAATCTTATAATAATATTTACTATTTTTGAGAATTTTTCAGAACGTTTCTGAAATAGTCAATTTTCATCTTATTTAAATAATAATATTTTAACGGCGATTTCTTTTCTGGCTTTTCCCTCTACTCCTCTACTTTATACTATCAAAAATATATAATAAATAAATTAGTTAATAATAAAAATTTTAAACTATTTTATTTCCTTTTTTTCTTATTTTTTAATTTCCTTTCTTTTCTTTCTTTTTCTTTTCTTCACTTTGATTTCTCTCCCCCCATAATTAACGGCTTGATCCTTGCCAAGCCGCCCGCTGTCGCCGACAACAGTAGGGTTGCTGCCGCAGCCCTATCACCTCCCCCTAAACCATCAATACATCCCTCCCTCATCACCTATTAAACCACCAACACCACCATTCATTTCCAAAAGAAAATCCAAATTAAACTTCATCTCCTTCAAACCACATAACCCACTCACGCATCATCTCATGGCCGCCGCCTCCACCTTCACCACTGCCGCCGCCGGCCACTCCTAGGCCACCCAACCAACTCCCCAACACCTCCTCTTCACACCACCACTTCCTTCAACCTCCACAACTTCCTCCTCCTCCAATTTCAACAAAAACCCATCACTCTTCTTCCTTCTCTTCTCCAAAATTCACCCTCATCTCCACCAAATTCTGCACTCCAACCACCCAACATCATCTCCTCCTCCTCCTCTAACTCCCCATCACCTCCAATCATTACCACACCACCACCACACCACCAAAACAACAACCACAACAAACAAACAAAAAACCCAACATCCACCTCCCTCTCCCTCGGTCGCGCACGCGCGCCCACCACCGATGGCGGCGCGCCGCCGCCGCCGCCAGGCCGGCGATGGCCGACGGCCGACAGCCATTCTCCCCTCCTTCTTCTTTTCCTTTCTTTCTTTCTTTCTTCTTTTCTTTCCTTCTTTCTTTTATTTCAAATCCCTTCATTTCCTAAATAAACACTCATATTTTCCTCATTCCAAAAATACCCCTCCCCTCATTCCCTTATTACTTCACTATATTTAAAAATCCACCCCTTTCATTTTAACTCCTATTTTCTTTTTAAAAAATACCTTATTTTCTCTCTCTTCTTCCTACAACTTTCTCTCTCCTCTCTCTCTCCTCTCTCTTTCCCTCTCTAATATTTATATAAATATTTTTAATTATATATTTTAATATATTACTACGGGGTAGTGGATTCCTCGTGCGGATCGCTGATTTCCCGAATTTTTAACCGGTATTTCACCCCGGTTTCAGGCGAGTGCTTATTATTAATTTAAAAATAATTACACTTGTATTTATAACATGATATTGATATGTGGATATTTTAATATGCCTAATACCTGCTACTGTAATTTTTATTACATGACTCCATGCTATATTTGACACCGATAATTGTCATGCTATATTTGACACCAATAATTTCCATGCTATATTTGACACCGATTATTGCCATGCTATATTTGACACCGGTATTTGCCATGCTATATTTGACACCGATTATTGCCATGCTATATTTGATACCGATATTTGCATGCTATACTTGACACGTGACATCTGACACCGACACTTGACATGTTACACTCGATATATGATGTATGACACCGGCACTCGATATATAGACCCGGTACTTGATATGTCATACTTGACACCTGACCCTAACACCCGGTATATGATATGCTTTCATGTGATACAAATACATGGATCTGACATCGTGACTCTTGACCGGACTCTACCACCCCAGATACCTGTGTATTGTCTGACATATTCATGGCCACCACTTTTACGGGGACTTGATTATTATATTATTACCATATATTTGGTACTCATGTACTTCTATACTCCTGTATACTTGAACCCCTGAAATAGGGATGCTCCTGACATTACTCCTGATATTATACTCCTGTTGACCCCTCGTAATAGGATAACCATGAATATAGATTACTGTGAATACTCTGTGGACATTATCACCGGACAATTATAATAATTAGACAACTTACACGGGATGGGGGAACTGATGAGTACTGATATAGTCTCCATGTTTATGATGGTCTTATAGTGTCGCGCGGCCATATACTTGGATTCGACCTGGAGGCCACCAGGCGTTCCGTGGGGTGTACTGACACCCCTACTCCCTTACCTGTCAGGTGTACGATAAGCCCTTGGGCCTATTCCTGTGAGAGCGGTGACATCCTATTCCTCTTCGGGCGTACAATAAGTCCCGGTACTAGCGGTACATTCCGGCTCAGCACCGGATACTCCTTGACCGTTATCCCGGGCATGTACGGGACCCATTCTAAGCATGGTTCGTCGTTCCCCATCAGTTTCCAATAACTTACTCCTCGGTCTGTATGCCGAGGTATGTGGGATAGGATACATACTGATGTATACAAATCAGATGAGTCTTAATAATTAATAATAACATGCTTCTGATATAGGACTAGCTATACTCTTGGTTTATACTGCTCACCACTTAGACATGTGCTACCTTGTAGGATTACTTAATTGCTTTCATACTGTTTCATTATTATATTGTGAAGGCAAAGTCAGGTTATATAAACTCAGATTACAGTGACTTGATGTACATGGTATATATATGAGGGTTTCCTTGTTTGGATTATTCTTTCGACGTACTAATCTCACCGATCGGTAATGTGAGCTTATATAACTGATTTTCTTGTAGTTATTTACTTACTGTCTTATTCATGTTCATACATGCATATATTCACGATACACATTTCATGTACACATGTATCTGTTATGCACGCCACCTGGCTTTATTATATGTACTCGCTGGGGTTGCTAACAACCCTATATTCTCATGTCTAGATCCTGTAGTCTGGACCTTGGTGGCTTGGCTGGAGCTAATCAGAGTGCGCAGCGGATCCTCCCGTGTTGGCCAGAGTGTAGCAGAAACTTGGATGTCGTCATAGCTCTTCCTCCCAGTACCTTTCCTATTTGGCTCCCGAGGCCCTCTTGCTACTCGTGAGTACCTCTCTGTTTTTGTATATCTCTTTATGTATTATGTACTCTTTTATTTCTGGTGATGTAACACTCATGTAATGTCGTATTATTCTTTATGATAACCATGTACTTGCGCTATTTCTGTTGGAATGTATATTACCTCTGTGCTTCCTTCTCTGATTCTTGCCTGTACTGATGCTTAGCGTATATACGTGAGGGTATTTCTGAATAAAGTATATACGTCACAGTGGCGTCCCCGTACCCGCCGGATCGGGGCGTCACATGTACCCACAATTTGGAGAATCTGATCAGCGAGTCTTCACTTCTTAGAGCTGGCTATAGGATTGTCAAGGAATCTAATAAATTTGTAATCTCCAAGTCTAATATCTTCATTGGAAAAGGTTTTATTTATGATGACCTTTTTCGTCTCAATGTAATAAATTCTTCTGATAATAAAATTTTTATTCTTGTTGCTTTGAACATTGAGTCTTGTGATATTTGGCATGGAAGACTGCGACATATCAACTTCAATTCTATCAAGAAAATGATTAACTTGAATCTCATTTCTAAATCTTCTTTTGACACATCTTCTAGATGTGAAATCTGTGTTCAGGGTAAGAATATCTGAAAATCATTTCCTTCTATCACAAGGACATCTGAACCCCTCGAACTTATTCATAGTGATGTGTGTTACTCGAACAGAGCTCTCACTCGAGGTGGTCAAAGATACTTTGTGACATTCATTAATGACTACTCCAAATTCTATCACATATATCTTCTCAAATTTAAGGATAAAGTTCTCGATTGTTTAAGGTGTATAAAACTGAAGCTGAGAACCAACGCGAAAAGAAGATCAAAATTCTAAGATCTGATCGTGGGGGGTATACCTCAAATGATATGACAGAATTCTGTCAAGAACACAACATTATTCATGAGGTAACTGCTCCCTACGCACCTCAATCCAACGGTGTAGCTGAAAGAAAGAACAGAACACTGATAGACGTGATGAATTGCATGTTACTTAGCTCGGGTGCACCTGAAAACCTTTAGGGTGAAGGTCTCCTTTCTGCCTGTTTTATACTCAATAGGGTTCCCCAAAGAGACTCTGACGTTACTCCATATGAACGTTGAAAAGGGAGAACTCTTAACATTCAATGTTGGGGTTGCCTGGCTAAGGTTTCAATACAGGAACTGAAGAAAAGGAAAATCGGCCCCAAGACTGTTGATGCTATCTTCATCGGGTATGCACTAGATAGCAATGTTAACCGATTTCTAGTAGTTAACTCTGAGATCAGTGAAATATTGTTGACTGAGATTTCCTGCACAAAAATATAGTATTTTAGTTTTAAGAATAGGATGTGCAAGTTCTCAATTCTAATCCGCTGTAGCAAGGCTATGCGGGTCGTGATCCTCAGGGAGGGACTGCGATGGAAGCGTTAAGCAAGTTATCTCTTTTTTTTTTTAGTTATTAATACGAGAATATTAGTTATGTTAGAAAGAAGGTGGTATTTACAATGAATCGGAAAAGAAAGAATTGGGAGATAGTGATTTAATCTACAAAATAGAATAAAAGAAAAAGAAAAGAAAACTAACCTTGATTGGAGAAAATATATGAAAAACCCAACACTTTCTACCTTATTTCGGAGGCGTTGAACGCATAAACCATGGGATCAATCTCAGTCCGATGTTCGCATTAGATCATCAAGCCTTGGGCAAGTATGAATTATACGCCTCGAGGAGGAGAACATCTCCATGGAATATCGTTGGCACCACCAAGATTTGTTATACTTGTCGTTCGGTAATCGCTTGCATGCTCATCAAAGATCAACAAAAATAAAGTAGAAAAGAAAAAGAAAACAAAAAGAAAAGTAAAGCAATGACATAAATAAAAATAAAAATTACCTTCATTACTTGATACAATGGAGAAGAGAAGCATACATCAGTGTCACCCTCAACATAGCCATCTCCCTCTCTTACATAAAGTAAAAATTACAAAAGAAAAGAAAAGAAAACCTAAAGAAGAAACCCTAGATTTGGCCCTCTGGTTCGCTGGACGCTCTGTACGTTGCACTGCAGGGGGTATTTATAGGAGGAGAAGGAGGTAGAGTCCCAATACAACTCTCCCACGAAAGCTGATCCCCAGACTCGTCAGAAATGCCGCGGAAATGGGAAATTTGCCGCGGAAACGCGGCACTTTTGTATCCAAATGCCACGCGCTTTGGCGCGTGGCCTTCTCTGGTCCGTCCATCTGGGTTTATATCCTTCTAGAAATTGCATCCTGGCTCTTAATCTTTGGATTTGGATATAACTTGGGAATCAAGTTACCTAGATCCCAAATCTTTTCCACGAATTTCCTTCTCTTCTTTTAGCTTTTATCCTCATCCTGCAAGTGTTTAGGGTTGAATAGAAGTCTATCCTTCCTCTTCTTTGTATTTGCAACTTTGGCCCTTGCATAATTGCACTTTGACAATCTGCTATTTGCACTTTGACTCTTGGGCTTCAAATATGGGCTTTTGGGCTTTATTAAGCTTTATTTATTATTAAAATAATAATTCGAGGCCTGCACACAATAAATTATAAATTATTAATAATTGTGCAGAATTAAATGAATAAATATGAAAATGTGATGGTAAATGTTATGATAAAAATGCACTTTTGACTACCAATCACACCCCCACACTTATCTTTTTGCTCGTCCTCGAGTAAAAATAAAGAAAAGAAAAAGAAAAGAAGAATTAATCTAACCTAACTCACTTTCGTAGGAATCACGGTTGCACTTAGCACGTGCAACAAGCCGTTAAACCTCTAGGTTACCCTAGAGGACGAGTGTTGTCTCGTGAGGGTTTTCAGCGGATTGCACCCACAAAATCCATAAAAAGGAAATATTTGAATTATTATTGAAGAGACTAAGTAGTCTATAAGTTTTAGGATCCTCATTTTTATTCATTCTTTAAACCTAGTCTTTATAAAGTCAATTGTTATTTATTTTAGGTAAGGATTAAATTTGAATTTCTAATATAGTCTTTTTCGTTAACAAAATCATATGCATCCTTATGAATTTTTACTAGCAATTCCTTAACTTGGACTCTCATGCCTCTTTATTATTTTTATAACATCATCTAATTTTCTTTCGTGTAAGTATCAAGGCTTCTTGAGGCCCTCATACCTAACTAATTGACTATTAGATGTGTTAATATAATTTTTTTTTTTGGCATGTATAACTCATCTAATTTTATTTCGTATAAGTATCAAGGCTTCTTGAGGCCCTCATACCTAACTAATTGACTAATAGATGTGTTAATACATGTATAATATTTCTCAGTTTTCTTAGGCTTTCTAATCCACCCATGTAGCGAACTTAAGTCGGTGGCTCCCAAACCGGTCGGCTTTAGGGCACCAGGTGAGAAATACCCCGCGGACTCAAATTCGAGTGAACTAGGCCACAAAACTAAGGACTTTATTTTTATTTAGAACTCACCTTTAGGCGTGAATACTTATGCTTCTTGAGGCACATGTATCCAGCTTAATTGGTAAATTTTTTTTTTTTTTTTTATATTATGAGGCACAAGGTCTTTGTCTTAGAATCCTAGATATGCATTTGTATGCATACTTCATTAAGGTAAAAATCAAGACTAATTAATTATTCAATTTCTTCTCCTATACCTAAAAATTAAACAATTTATTTATTTTGACCAAGTTTTTAGAAATCCTAATCATGATTTTCCTAATCCTTAAAACTAACTTAGATTTCTTTCAAAAATAAGTCAAATATTTTCCTTTTTATAACATTTTTTTAAAAAAAATTTTAGATTTTTTTTTTTTTAGCAAATTTTTGTTAGTTTCTACCTATGTTAGTATGTTAGTAAAGCCCACCCCCACACTTATCTCATGCATTGTCCTCAATGTATGAATGTATGCATGTATGCATGAAACAGAACAAGGGAAGGCGGAAGTTACCTTAGGGTGGTGGTTCCGGAGGTGGTCTAATTGGTCCACGAAATGCGGCCCAAACAAGATAACGTGGTAGTTCACGGGACCTACCTTTATTGACCTCTTTTTTATTTACATATTTACAGTCCCCAGAATGAATATGATCATGGAAGATCCTCTCGTGAAACTTACTCCTTTACATGACCAGTCCTGGAAAATCATCACAGAGTCATGGTCTATACCTATGTCCAACAAAAGAATGTGACTTGGTAAAATGGTTGACTTGGACTCAAGAATGATAGTTCAGGATCTAATACCGACTCAGGAAAGAAACTCAAATCAAGTAAAGGTTCAGGAGTCGGGCTAGGATCAAGAAGTGGGTCCAAGTCAAGAAATTGAAACTCAAGTCTACAATCATTTTCCCACAATGGAATGAGACTCAATGTTGGTGATTCAAGTTCAGGAATGATAGGTGTGGGAATCAAAACTGACTCTAAAATATTACCTAAGTCGGGTGACAAAACAGGAGTCAATAATGATTCGGGAATTTGAACTTGATCATAGATTTGGGAATCTAGGTCACATATCTCATTAGTTTAATCTCATAAAAATGAGAACTTGCCAATTTTTCCATGGGACTTTCAAAATTGCACAATTGGTCAAGTTCAATATGATCATCAAAAATGGGTGATTCAATTTCATGATCTATGGGTATGGGAATAAATGTTGGCTCAGAAAATTGGTCCAAATTGGGTAAGGATACTGGAGTCAACATAGATTCGAAGATGGAAACTGAATCGCAAAGTTGGGGATCGGGTTCACATTCATAATCTAATTCAATCTCATTGAAATAAAACTAGCCAATTTGTCCAAGGATTGGGATTGAGCAAGTTCATATTGATGTGATGAAATTGAATTTTGATCAAGGTCTTCTAACAGAATGATTCTTGGTTCCTATCAAGATGCTCAAGAATGTTTGAAAGTCTAGAAATTTGATCATTCATTGTATCTTGCAACCGATCCACTTTTTCTTCTAACCCATCGAATAGATCAATGGAGGACTGAAACCTTGGTGATGTGGGAAAAGACGTATATGAAGATAATGGTTGAACAGATGGTTGACCATATGGCTCAGGGGTGTTGAATCCCCATTGACTCTGTGAAGAGTAGTGATGATTATTCCAATCTTGTTCATAGTATTGGGACTGGGGCATGTAATGATTCGGATAAGACCAATCTGGCACACTAGGCTGGTTAGAGTTATGATATGCCGGGTTGGTAATATCCGAAAAAGAGGTTGGTGTATAATATGGATCCTCATTAAAATTGAAAAAATTATTGTTATAGGCCATATCACACAAAGCAAACAAAAGAAAAAAAACAAACAAAAAAGAAAAATTTCTAACCTAAGTTAGGGTAGACCTAGACCTAGACGACTCCTAACTGGTTAGACTGTCCACGGGAGGTCGGGTGCAGATTTTGACCACGAGTTAATCAGCCAGGTCAGGGCAAGAGTGGTGGGAGGTTTTCCGTCAAAGACGTTCCTTAATTAAATAACCACCAATCTCGGGCTTTCGGCCCTCAATCCCTTTCCTAGATACTGATTTGGCAAGAGTCAACTTCCAGCACTGTTCCCCTTAGGATAATCTCCTATTGAGTCCGAGATGTCCCTAGGGCCAACGTCTACTCTTTTTTTAGTTAGGCTTGGGTTAGTGAGTGCTTGGGATATGATTTTTGGGCTAAGGAAGGGTGATGAAATCCCCACCTTATCTTGTTAATGGGTTATGCCCTTAAGATGAATTAGTGCAAGTGTACAAGATAAATAGATAGAATTCACTCAAAGCAGATAATCAACCAAGAGATGAGTCCTATTCTACATGCAATGCGTACGTACCTTGCTCCTCCAGCACTCACTCTTCAACAGTAAATAAAAATAATTGAAAAGACACGTGCCTAATATGCAAACGTCTAATCAATTTTTATTTTTAAACAACCAATAACTTACTGTTGAATTATTAGCAATTTACAGGTATATCACAGAACAAAATAAACAGAGCAGTAAACAGAATTTACAATTTGCAGCAACCTGCAAAAATATCAATCAGTAGTTCTCTACTGTTGCCGCGTTTCCGCGGCTCTGGCCGCGGATCCGCGGCAAAACAGTAGGTTCTGGTGCTCTGCCTTCGAGGGCAGAGACACAGAATAGCAATATGTCCACTGCTGCTGCAATGTTTCTGTTTCCTGTTCTCCAAACCTGCAAACAGAAAAGAATAAAGAATTAGTTAAAATTAAATTTTTGTTTTAGAGATAAACTTACCGTCCCTCCCCGGCAACGGCGCCAATTTGTTGACTGAGATTTCCTGCACACAAAAATATAGTATTTTAGTTTTAAGAATAGGATGTGCAAGTTCTCAATTCTAATCCGCTGTAGCAAGGCTATGCGGGTCGTGATCCTCAGGGAGGGACTGCGATGGAAGCGTTAAGCAAGTTATCTCTTTTTTTTTTAGTTATTAATACGAGAATATTAGTTATGTTAGAAAGAAGGTGGTATTTACAATGAATCAAAAAAGAAAGAATTGGGAGATAGTGATTAATCTACAAAAATAGAATAAAAGAAAAGAAAAGAAAACTAACCTTGATTGGAGAAAATATGTGAAAACCCAACACTTTCTACCTTATTTCGGAGGCGTTGAACGCATAAACCATGGGATCAATCTCAGTCCGCTGTTCGCATTAGATCATCAAGCCTTGGCAAGTATGAATTATACGCCTCGAGGAGGAGAACATCTCCATGGAATATCGTTGGCACCACCAAGATTTGTTATACTTGTCGTTCGGTAATCGCTGCATGCTCATCAAAGATCAACAGAAATAAAGTAGAAAAGAAAAAGAAAACAAAAAGAAAAGTAAAGCAATGACATAAATAAAAATAAAATTACCTTCATTACTTGATACAATGGAGAAGAGAAGCATACATCAGTGTCACCCTCAACATAGCCATCTCCCTCTCTTACATAAAGTAAAATTACAAAAGAAAAGAAAAGAAACCTAAAGAAGAAACCCTAGATTTGGCCCTCTGGTTCGCTGGACGCTCTGTACGTTGCACTGCAGGGGTATTTATAGGAGCAGAAGGAGGTAGAGTCCAATACAACTCTCCCACGAAAGCTGATCCCCAGACTCGTCAGAAATGCCGCGGAAATGGGAAATTTGCCGCGGAAATGCGGCACTTTGTATCCAAATGCCACGCGCTTTGGCGCGTGGCCTTCTCTGGTCCGTCCATCTGGGTTTATCCTTCTAGAAATTGCATCCTGGCTCTTAATCTTTGGATTTGGATATAACTTGGGAATCAAGTTACCTAGATCCCAAATCTTTTCACGAATTTCCTTCTCTTCTTTTAGCTTTTATCCTCATCCTGCAAGTGTTTAGGGTTGAATAGAAGTCTATCCTTCCCTCTTCTTTGTATTTGCAACTTTGCCCTTGCATAATTGCACTTTGACAATCTGCTATTTGCACTTTGACTCTTGGGCTTCAAATATGGGCTTTTGGGCTTTATTAAGCTTTATTTATTATTAAAATAATAATCGAGGCCGGCAGACAATAAATTATAAATTATTAATAATTGTGCAGAATTAAATGAATAAATATGAAAATGTGATGGTAAATGTTATGATAAAAATGCACTTTTGACTACCAATCAAATATCCAACAACACCATTATTGAAGTTAGGAATGTTGTTTACTTTGAAAACATCTTTCCTTTCAAGTCTAGAATCCCTAGTGATCCTTCTTGTACTCCTTCTACCTCTGATATCCCTTCTTCTAGTTCTGCTCCTGTAACTGATTTTGAACCTAGAAGGAGCAAAAGAACAAGAACTCTTACATCTTTCGATGAAGATTTCTTTACCTATCTTGTGGAAGGTGATCCTAGCTCGTTCAAGGAGGCAATGGACTCTTCCGAGTCTCCTTTCTGGGAAGAAGCCATTGACAGTGAGATCAAGTCCATAATGGAGAATAACATTTAGATTCTCACTGATCTTCCTCCAGGATGCAAACCTGTAGGTTGTAAATGGATCTTCAAGAAGAAACTCTGACCCAATGGCATTGTCGAGAAATACATAGCCAGATTAGTTGGCAAGGGTTTCACTCAACAAAAGGGTATTGACTTTTTTGACACTTATTCTCTATAGTCAGGATCTTCTCTATCAGAATCCTTCTAGCACTTGCATCTATTCATAACATGTTCATTCACCAAATGGTTGACAAGACTGCTTTCTTTAATGGCGATCTTGAAGAAGAGATTTATGTGGACCAACCAGAAGGATTCATTGCCAAGGGATAAGAAAATAAAGTGTGCAAACTTGTGAAATCATTGTATGGACTTAAACAAGCACCCAAACAATAGCATCAAAAGTTTAACAAAGTTATTGCATAATTTGGATTCACTGTCCATGAACATATCAAGTGCATATATTCTAGGAACTTTGACAATAAGTATATTATCCTTTATCTATGTGTAGATGATATTCTTATCCTTGGAACTTCTCTTGATGCAATCAAAAGAGTAAAGGATTATCTTTCTAAAACTTTGACATGAAAGATCTAACCCTGCTGATATGATATTGGGAATGAAAATATCCAAAAGTTCTAATGGATTTCTTTGATTCTAACTCATAGCATTGAAAGAATGCTTTATAAGTTTGATTTCTATAACTCTAAACCTATTTCTACACCCTATGATTCTTCAATTTCTTTGAAGAACAATATGAGTGAGCCTGTGTCTTACTGAAATACTCTCAATTAATAGGTTCACTACTCTACATTTCCAACAGGACTAGACCTGACATGTCTTATGCAGTAGGTAGATTGAGTAGATATACTAGTAACCCTAGTAGAGAACACTAGACTGCACTAGAGAGAGTTTTCAGATATCTTAGAGGCACAATTGGCTATTGTCTGATTTACTGGATATCCTGATGTTATGAAAGGTTATAGTGATGTCAACTGGCTCACTGATTCCTACGGTGTTAAGTCTACTACCGGATAAGTATTCATGTTCGGTGGTGTTGCTGTGTCCTAGAAATCCTGCAAACAAACAGTGATTGTCAGGAGCACCATGGAGTCCGAGCTCATTGCTCTGAACACAACTTGCTCTGAAGCTCAATGGTTAAAGGATCTTTTTATCTGAATTCTCTATCGTGCCTAGACCCATACTTTCAATCTCAATTCATACTGATTCAAGATCCACCATTGAGATCTAAAGCAAGATACTGCCAACAAGAAGATGAACAGATATATTCAAATCAGAGTTAAGTCTATTCAGCGCCTATTGGCAAAGTTGTGCTTCTGGACTTTAAAAAATCCGAGAAGAATATTACTGACCCATTGACTAAGGGTCTTTCTAGGATTGGTCCTAGAATCATCGAGGGAGATGGGGTTAAGCACATAGTAGAGGTCACCGACAGCGGGAACCCAACCTACTTGATTGGAAGTTGATTCCATGAAAGAGGTTCAATGTGGTAGGAACAAGCTGGACTGGTGATACTCGTGTGGAGCATCGACCCAGATATGTTTATATCTTGTATGTAGTATTATAGCTACTACCCCTTCTCTATGGTGACGATACTCTTATGATACAGCTAGGTAAGGATGAGTTTGACTCTTAGTAAGTCCAACGCATGTAGTGTGGAGGATATACTATCCAGCTGTAGTACCCTTGAAGGACTTATCTACGTGAGAGGAACCATGATGGTCGCGGTTAGGGGGCCAAGGCTGACCTTAGAAACTCTCATGAGTCAGTTATTGTGACATAGTCTTTAACGCTCAATCCGCTCGCTCAATAGATGGAGACTTACTGTGTGTGTATTCTATCAATATCTGGTAAAAGAGGCTAGTTCTAGGCGTAGTGCATTATGTCTCTCAGATAACGATGAATTCACTAAGGAAGGTTCCAGGTGTAGTCCACCTGTCCTGAATTCACAGTATGATGTTGCCCGATTTCACTCGTATTTTATGATTTGATGATTTGTTGTTATTTATTGTTGATTTGTTTTATCTTCCCTGAAACTCAAGTTTTTTGAGAGGGGACTGCTGGATGTGTTGAGTTGGAGGAAAAACTTGAGTTTCCCTCTTATTTGACTTTGGTTTTAGTTCCACATTAGATAGGAGATGGGAGGTTGGGTAGTAAATATACCAACTCTTCCAATGCCTATTGTTATGAGTGTTGGGCTATGGGCCACATCCCCACACGCGTCGAACCAGGCCGGGTGTGGGTGGCGCGCGCTCACGACCTGCGGACACGAATGCAGTTCGATTCAGGGGCTTATTGGACCTGCTACATTTTTTTTGTTTTTTCATTTTTTATTTTTATTTAAAATTCTATTGAGATTTTCGGGTAGAGCTGGACGCGTTCAAGAGAATCGGATCTGCAGGTTGCAACCACTCGCGCATGATTACAGATTTTCTCAGGCTGTTACAAACTGAAAGATTTATAGAGGGTTATAAATATCCTATCTCTGCACGTATCTTTACATGAAACAGATATCGATCTGTTCTCTTTCTCCCACAAATTTCTTACATATATTCTGCTAAAATAACCAAAATTTTTGCGATCGGGTTTTGTGTTTTCTCAAAGCTGATTATCCACTTACGGGTAACGAATCTCCGTCTGAGCAGAAGCCTGACTCATCGTCCTGAGTTGGGTGCTGGTGTATTAACGAGGGAGTTTTTACCGCTAGAAGAGGAGGTCATTTTCAAGGTTTGGACGAGAGACCGGCCATCTTTCTTCTAGGGCAGTGCGTCTGCACGACTACGTCACCCCAGGCTAGCTTTTCTTTTCTTTTAATTTTGTATTTTTAGTTGCATGCTTAGGACAAGTAGTTTATTAGTTTTAAAGATCTATATTTGTTGCATGTTTTAATGCAGTTAAATTTCCTACATGTAAACCATAACTTGTGGTGCAAATATTGATCGAATGAAGTTACTCTTCTAGGATTAGACTCTAAGTTTGCTTGCTTGTATAAATGTCTCTGTAAGATAACTATTCTAGAATTGCTCACAAATGTCAATAGTCTGATTCTCACATTCTAGTTATTCTCTGTACTAGCAAGTACCCAACCCCCCCACCCCCATTAGCGGGGGCTGAGTCAAGTGGTTGAATTCATCAGTTTAATAAAATTTTTAAAAGATTTAAAATAATTATGTAGATATTGTATTTATCTAATAACACTTATAATTATATAATTTATCAAATTGTCTGTATTGTAATAAATTGTGTTAATAAATAAGTTATATTATTTTTCATGTTAAGTAAATATTTTGTTATGTTAAATATGAATTTCAAATAAATAAATTATATATTTTACAAATACATACATGTGTGTGTATTTATATATTTTTCTTGGAATATGTATGTATAAACAATATTGATAAATAAATTTTATATAGAATTTTTTGAAAAATATTTCAGGTCAGAAATACTGCTATAAAATATTGTGATGTGTGTGAATATGTAACTCTCCTATTCTATAATATTAATTAATAATAATAATATCAATAATAATAATAAATTTAATTATTCTTAATATTCTTAACCCATACATATGAGCCCGTTCCACTCTCTTTGTCCCTCTCTTTTTCTCTCATTTTCTTTGAGCCAAGCCTAAGAGGCTCAGCCCATTTTTTTTTTTCTTTTTTTTTTCTCCCTTTCTTTCCCTCATTCCTCTTCCTTCTTAGGCTTTTCCCTTGTTGTCAATGTAACTTCTAGACGTGCCTTTACTCCGTCGCCTTCACTCCACTGCCATCCTCTCTTCTTTATATATATATATATATATATATATATATATATATATATAATATATATATATATATATATATATATACATATTTCTGATATGAGGGATCTGTACCTCAACCGTCAGCTGAGAGAGTTTTTCAGCCGGCATGACGTGGCTTCATATTACTGCAGAGAAGTCAAAATTTAAGCGGTAAAAGGAGACCCTCAATCACTTTTCTTTGCCCAATGATTGAAATACCCTTAGTTTAAATTTAATCTGGCTACAATTGTTTCTCCACTAAAAGAATTACAGATCTTGATAATTAATTTTAGAAAAATAATTTATTTTAAATGAATGCAACCATGGTCGCATTAATGTTCAAGTTTTATTTTTTTGAAAGATGTTTAATCACAATAAAAATCTATTACTGCGACTTAAAACAGTTTATTTTTTTTGTTTTCTGAAACTGCAATCGAAGTCGCAGTTTCTGAAAAGAAAAATTTTTGAATTTAAATTTTTAATATCATTTTCACTTTTTAGATTATTTTTTTGACATTGCGACCTTTGGTCGCAGTGTTACAACCTTTTTTTAATTTTTTCGATTAGGGTCGCAGTATTTTTTGACCTTGCTAAGCTAAATAGGATATGGCGACTGTGGTCGCAGTCTTATGAAATAAGAGTCACAGTCAATTGAAGCAGTGACAATAATCTCGTACGTTAATTAATTAAGATGATTAGACTATTGCGATTTCGGTCGTAGTCTTATGTAACAACAGTCTCTTTGAGAATGTTTTGTTTGATAATAATGCGACCTTGATCATATATTTTTTTATTAAGTAATCTAAATAGTATACTACGACCATGGTCGCATTCTATGAAACAGAACATTGTCAATTGAAGCAGTGAATATGATCTCAAAAGTTAAGTAATTAAGATGATTAAAAGACTGCGACCGAAGATTGCGACATTGGTCGCAGCCTTATGTAACCTTGGTCATAGTATTTTCTATAAAATAATATACATAGGATATTGCGATCGTGGTCACATTCTTATAAAACAAGAGATATAGTCAACTGAAGCAGTGAACAAGGTCTCGAAAGTTAAGTAATTAAGATGATTAGAAGACTGCGACTGAAGACTGCGACATTGGTCGCAGTCTTATTTAATAGCAGTCTTTTTGAACTTATTTTTCATTTTTGTGACCAAGGTCGCAGTTCTTTTATTAATAAATTTAATTAGATTGCGACTTTGGTCGTTGTCTTGTAAAATAAATGATTTGAAGATGAAATTTCATACTTTGACTATGATCACAAAATTCATTTTATCTGACAGTTTATTATTATGAATGCGACGAAAGTTGCAGTTCTGATGAAAATACAGCTTTTAAAATAATTTTTTCATGCGACTTCAGTCGCATCTCTGACAGATTGATTGTATATTTATGTGTATTTTACTCGTCTTTCAGATTTTAATCGAATGGCTAACATTTCTGATGATGAAAATTTTAGATAGACCTTCCTTTGGAAAGAGAAGAAGAAGAGAAGAATCACGATGAAAATATTGAAACTGACATCCCGAGGGAACATGAACCTGTCAAAAGCTGCTGAAGATCTAGATCTGCAACTAAAAATTAATATCTGATCCCGCTCTTTCTTTTTAGAACGACATTCTCTATAAGTCAAAAATCTAGATGT